>JAXIUT010000009.1:27668664-27678853 GCA_035586675.1 Eurytoma californica | reverse complement strand
TTTACCTTTTCTTCCTCGCCGGACTTTATTTACGGCCTCGACTGTGGACGTCGTTAACCCATTTCTTGTCACGCACTTCTAATCATACCTGAAATTTTTTGAAACTGTTAAAAAAACATGTTTAATAAAAAAATGTTACTTTTATTCAAATTTTGTAACTCTAGCAATAGTTTTTGTTGTACAAAATATTTAATTAAATAAAAATACGTTTCCATTTTATTTGAAAAAAAAACTTGCAAGATTTGTAGTTGTAATATTTTGTACAATTAAGTGTTTGCATTGCTTTGCGGTGAAAAAAAGTAACGCGATAAAATGAGAATATTATGCACTTAGGCAGTTTCTCATGCCAGTCATACTTATTGGGCGTAAAAAGCTGAAATTCCCGAAATGCCGTCGTAAACACCTGCAGTGTGCATTACGTCTCATCAGCGGGATGGGTAGTAAAAAAGATTTCGGCTGTTTGCGCCGTTTCTTTGGTCGCTTCTCATCACGCGAGTCACGCGTACGCAAACCGTAAATGCGGCCAACTTAGCACGCTCGCAACATTAATACACATTCATTTGGCTTTCGAAATCACTCCGCGCTACATTGGTAGTGAGCGCATCAATCTTCTCAACTTCACTCTTCACCTTCATAATTTTGAATTTATCTGATTTTCGCGTGTTTGCGGTTCGTGAAGATGTCCCGAAATGTCCGATAGTGGTGCAGTGCGAGCGAGTACACGGGTGTAGCTTATAGCGCCAGTGTAGAGCCTCGAAGAATGCGTCAAATTTGAAATGCTAATTCGCAAACGAGGGGTAAAAATACCCTCTGACATTTTTTTCTCATTCCCTTTCGTGAACTTGAACTTTGTCGTTCTTTCGTGATTATCGAATGTTTCTCACTCCTACCGAAGCCCTAATAACTATGTAATGCTGTGCTAATGACGGCCCTTGTTAGGCTTAATTACCGCTTAGGCCTCGATCTAACGAGAGCGAGTAAGCTACCCGGTACGTTCGCCGGGAATGATAATACCTATCCCTCTAGCGATTGCTTCGGCCCTCCGCGTGATGTTCGTGTTATTTATCAGCTACCGCTGCGCGATAGGCTGATAAGAAATCGACTTTGAAATTCGCGGAGTTTTTTTTTCTTTTACTTGGGATGAAGAGTGAAGCGCTTCAATTAGCAAGGCATTTCTGCAAAGCGATCGTGATATGTAATTTTGTGCAATTATATTATTTAAAACGTTTTTAGCTTTTTTTAAAAAAACCGCTGATAACTGAATTAGTAGAATACTTTCTCAAAGAGGTTTCAAAATAAAGATAATGAATTGTACAAGTTTTTACTCTTTTAAATAAATGTTTGAAAAAATCCCTATATTTACTTAACCCTTCCCATTAATTCATTAGAATTATTTAACTTTCAATTTAACTAACATTTATTTGAAAAAATTAGCATTTGAAAATGAAAAGTAGATACTTGTTCAAATATGCATTTTAATTCCCTAAAATAACTAATGAGTAGTCAAGTGCCTCTTAAAACCCTCTTAAAACAAGTTCAGAATTTAAATACATAAATCGGTAGCAAATCAGGCTATCAGTCTGTATTTTAAATATCATCATTACAATTATTTTGGAAAAAAAAATTTCATTGAAAATATGTTGCTTTTTTAAATAACTCCTAAAAAGAATCTAATCTGATTAACTTAAAAATTTAATCAGTTCTTGCAAGTTAACACAAACATTTAATTCCATATTCCCGTAAAATTAATTTTTTGTGGAACCTAAAAACATTCATTGTTGAGGCTTGAGTATTTTTATCGTTCTAAAAATTCCTCACTGAGAAAGCAAATCTTAATTTCACTAGATGTCTAAATTTAATTATAAATCAAGATTCACTTCCGCCAATTTAACTCGTTGAAAAGCTTCAGCAGTTCCGATCCGAGATAACTTTTTGGCAAGGCGCACAATGGCCATCGCAACATCCCCCTATCCCAGCAACCACTTGCCCGCAGCTCTTCACTCTCTCTTTTTGCGCCCCGTGCGACCGACCCCGCAAAATTGACGCCGGTTAAGACCCCCTGTGCAGCGGGCACCTGCAGACCTCGGCGATTCGAGTGTCCGGCAGGTCGGGAGAGCAAAGGGGAATCACAACGAGTCCCTCGGTCTCTCTCTAGCGCGGACGACACGGTGACGCTGGCTCACGGACGAGGCGCGCAACGGCCGTCGCCGCTGGACCGTTTGTCCGAGTCCCCGCGTATTTACGTCGAGCGCGACGAAAGAGAGGAGCGCGCGCTGGAACTCGATTCTCAAACTGGATTTCGGTCCCGTTCCAGCTTATTTACTCCCGAACGACGAAGACGAGCTCGCTTTTCCGCCTCGGCTCGCCGTGCCCCGCTAAGGACGGTGAATTATTCGACATACGTGGCCTCTATTTTGGCACCGAAACTTATTTTTCTACACACGCCAAAGAAGTGTGTCCTTCTCTATGATGGAAAATTTGTTCGTTTCGAGTTGGGATTAGCAACCGTGGAGGTGTGTCACATTCCCTCCCTATATTATATACATGCACTTAAATACTTACGTATACATTCAAAAATGTACGTAATGCTTACGAATAATGTTTTAAATTTTTCATTTAAAAATTAATTCACTTATATTATAAATTTTTGTTTCAGGAAGTACACGACTATGCACTCATATCCAGATACGTCCACTTACATGTAAGCATTCGTAAATGTATACGTTTATAGGTACTGCCAAATATTGTCATGAACTTATTAAAAAACATAAGTATTATTGACAAATATTTAAAAAATTGATTGAAAAAAAACGATAGATTATTCCTTCGCATTCTTTCTTTTTTTTCTCATCCCAGTGTTTTCAGTTTCTGTTATTAGTAAACAGATTGTCTCCAAGTGTTATTGATTTTTTTAAAGTAAAGGATTTATGAGTGTCTCTTACAATAAAAGGCATACGTATACATGTATGGCGGTATGATTTACATTTACAATTTATTATTTGCTACATTTTTACAACGCATTATTCCGAATGATTTACATCCGTACCTGAAAGATGCACTAAGGCTCCTATACCTGACTTTTTTGCAATATCCACCAGACCTTTGAAATAATGAATGATTTATGTATCCGTTCCAGATTTGCAAAACACAATTATTTCCTTCTATCTTGGTAAACCCGCATCATATTTTCAATTCTCAATTAAATACATCCGATGATAAATAATATGTTGATAAAGTTACAGCATTGCTCGAGGGACACAATGCAAAGCGGGAGTTATCACGATCATCGGTTTATAATGAATGATCACATTCAAGATATCATCTAAAATGTCTGTACTCGATAAGTTTGTAATAGTGGGGTTGATTAATTAATGCTAATTATAGAATTTAATAATAAAATGTAACTAGAACAAATATAATTTATTTTTTTGAATATATAATAAATAAAACTTATTTGATTAATTGAATGTTGTAAAATGTAGTGAATATAAATAATGCACATCTCTAATGTATATTAGTCGTTATTAATAAATCTAATAATTTTAACTATAAACTACAACTCGGAATATGACATCCCCTTAAACGAACCTATACCATCATTCAAAGAATTAATTAAATACTTCAAAGAAAATAATGAAATCGGGATGTGCATAAATAATTGACAGCTACGAAGAAAGGTCATAAGCACGATAGATCTATTTATCTTATTTAAGCCGATTCACGCGTACGTGGTAACGTTCGGTAGTAAATGACTCGCGCGCTTTCGACAGTTTCTGGCTCGCGCGTCCGAAGAAGCCCGTCGCCGAACGAGCGCATATCTCTTGCGCGATCACCGCCGCATAAAGGAAATCACGCGCGGGAGAAACAATCAGCGCCGGGGTTCGAACAAGCGGAGAGGCGCCGGCGCCCTCGTACGTCCCGCGGCCGGGTCCAAACAACGAACTCAATCATCACTCCGGGGAATGACTCGCGCCTCGGGTGTATATACGCGCGAGCCGCGAGCTTGTTCCTCGCTCGCGATGATAAATGATTCGTCGAAACGTTACATAGTAGCCCGCCGGATTCCCCAGCGCGAAACTTCCTCGCGCGCAGGGGGTGAGAAACTCGCGACGACGACCTGGCGAGCCGCGGGGGCGCTCGGTGCGCGGCTGACCACTCGAGGAGGAGAGAGAGAGAGGTGGAGGGAGGGAAGGAGAGAGGCCGGCCATACCGAAGGCTAGAACTCCTAGAGAGAATCCAGGCAAAACCGGTCGAGTTGGATCGAGAGCACCCGCTGCTAGGCCTCCGAGCGCGCGGCTCCGACGCAACACGCCGCGCGCGCGCGCTTCTTTCTCTCTATACCTGCTTGTCTCCGCTCTATCCATCTCTCTATTGCCTCCTCGCCACGAGCTGCTTCTTCCTTCTTTTTTTTCGCTCTCTCACGTTATTTGCCTCGCGCGCTATTCTTGTCCTCGGACTTTTTCTACGGCTACGTGTCGACTCGTTTTCATCTGACTCGACTTACACCCTCGCCTTCGTACACAAGCTTCTTTAATGGCCACATTTTTCCGCCTGTCCTGAATTGTTTATGTGTTTGTTTATGTAACTTGTTAAAGACTTTATCGAAATTAAATGCACGGCAGTATATAATAATAGTGAATAATAGAAATTATATCATTAAGTTATTTTTCTAACCACAAAATTTTCTACTGACACATAAATTATTACACTTTTTTAAATGCATGCACACGATTATAAAAAGAGCACATACCGCACAAGGGTAAGTTTCTTGCTATGGTGTACTTATTTTTCTATCTCATTTTCAATTTAAGAATAACAAATGGCATTTAATTCAACATGATATACTTGCTTCTTTCAAAAATAGAGAAACTTACAAAATTTGAATTACAAAGGATTCAAATTGATTCCAGTAAAATTAAGTTCTACTTATTTAAATTTGAGTAAATTAAACTGCACTTTTATACTTATTATGAAACTAATGCATTACGTTATAATAGTTTTATAATAGTTTTTTATAATTGATTACCGTTCATGAAGAAATAAATCAAAATTCAAATCAGATAATGATCTTCTTTTTTGTTACAAGTTGATTGATGATAGTAAGTTTTTAAAAAACTGAATACCTACTTGTTTTGTTTCTCGAAATTACATTAATTAAAAAATCACTAAAAAAAACATTAAACGCTGAAGTTAATAGTGGTCTTAATAAAGCCGAGAGAACAAAAAAAATTGCACATTACTCTTCGTATGATAGTTAGCGTTCGATCACACATGTAAAACTACACTTGGCGAGTGGCGAATCTGCATCTGTAAGTCCGCCTAGCCTTTCAGGCATGCAAAGCTCGATGCGAGAGAGCCCATTCTCCGCGCGCAAATATCGGGGGAATTCGGAATATTCCGCTGAGGATACCCGAGGACGTAACGCGTATCCTTGCCCGAATGTTTCGCCGGGGGAGCGTACACGCGCGGCGACGCCTTTGCCGCCGTAGTCGCCCGACTCCTATACCTCTCCGTCTAGTAGTTCGAGCGACGACACCGCGCGCGCGTCGATCCCTTTTCCGCGTCCCCGGAGGAATCCGAATTGCGGAGTGCAGAAAAAAAAGGACAGCTTGAAAGAGAGAGAAAGAGAGAGAGAGAGCAGCGCTGGCGAAAGAGAAGGAGCGAGGAGACCGGATGACTCGATCGTAGTGGAACGCGCCCGGGCGCTCGCTGGGTCACTTCGCCGGCTAGACGCGATGACGTATACACCCCAGCTGCGAACTGGCCTCCGATGAGGCGAAACTCGCTGTTTTTCATCTCGGTGCTGGATGTTCCTTTCTTGCTCGCTTGTTTTCTTCCTACGGGTCCTGACCCGTTCCGATCCAATTCATTTGCAAACTTCAACGTTTCGTGTTCGTTTCCAAACTAACGCTGCAAGACGTATACGTAGAGTGCAACTTGTGTGGATGTATTTTCTTATCCGAGACCGGGGCAATTTGATTATCATGTATTTAAATAATTCAGTTGTATATAAAAGAGAAATATAAAAAAAAAATACGCGAAAGCGCGAATAATAAAAAAGGTATAGATTAGGTAATATTCGCTATCAATGACGTAAAGTATTAAAAAATAACATTTTATAGTGCTTTATAGAGAGTTTTGCGAAATGTTCGAAACAAGGAGTTAATGTGAATCATGCATGACAATCGCGCGCAGAGTTGCGTAAGCAACGCGTTTCGCTGAAGAAAAAGTCTCGAAACTACAGAAATAGCTTGGCAGTGCGGCTGACGTTTTGCTTACTAACTTTTCCTGACTATTATGCGCACAAAGCATCCAAAATATGTGTATTGCCGCAGAATCAAAACGTTATGTCAAATAATTTAAAATTGAAATCATTTATAAATACCATTGACACTCCTCTAAAATCGACCAAAAGATAGATAATGACACTCAGTCAATGGCTAATTACTGTTCGTCTATAGTAATGTTTAATTATCTTCCGAATAAATTACTTTCAGTAGCCTTTCTTCTTCCATTAGAAATTCAGCTATTTTATTGTAATGGATTCATAAAATTATAACACCTTCACAAGTAATTTAAATTCGTATCCATATCATTTTCAATAGTTAAACATTGAATTAGTAATTGATAGAATGAAATATGATACCAGATATTACAAGTAATCTTAACGTTTTAATTGCTCATTTTTTAATAGACACCTCGATCTTGTATGTTTGTGCGCGTAGTAATCTAATTTAAATAAATTAATTCCTTGTTAATTAATAATCCGTCTTAAAAGAAAGGTGTTGACGAGGCAAAGAACATCCAGACAAGCGAACAAACTAACGTAACCCGTCAAAGCACTTTGACCTTATACCGAAGAGAGAAGCCGAATGCTGCGGCGATCGGGAAATTGCAAAAAGCTCGCTGGATATTATACGCAGGCGTAAATTGGCGAGCATCTCGCGCCCTGGCCTCGGCGGTGCGCCAGGACTCGCCGGTTTTCTCATCACGCGACGACGCAGTACACGCAGCCGAAAAGGATCGTGCCGGACGGACGAGTCGAGGGATTATGTATCCCCCTGACCTCAACGGCAGTCTCGCTCTCAGCGACTAGGCGTCACGTTGGCTCCGTTTCTTCGCCTCGAGCCGAACGCCTCTCTCTATCTCTCGCGCTCACCTTTTCTCCGGCTCACCTCTGCTTCCTTCTCGACTCTTTCTCGCAGCTCTCGCCTTTGGGGGCTAGATCGCCTCGACCACGAACTCCGACACAGAATCAACAGGAATTTGAATCTTCGTTTTTGCATCTCCACCTCTTTATTTAGATAAAATTGTTTTTAAGAAATGTACTTTTCTGAAATCTCATGTACCGGGTTTTACCTGAAATTTAATTTTCTGAACATTATTAAAAAAACTTCTTTTGAATTTTTTATTGGTACCATAAAAAGTGTTAAAAGTGGCAATATACATATATTATCCGATGATTTATTAATTTCGAGTAATCACAAATGACTTTGCTATCACTTTTTAATCAATATGAAGAAAATTTACAATTTCTTAATCAGTATAATAATTAATAATCAATCAACAAATCCAAATCACGAATACTTATTAAATATTTATAATGCTTAAACAAAAATTAATAACTAACTGTTATAGTAATCTAAATAGATTATTAAATTATAATTGTAATTAGTAGGAGCACTCATACATCAGATAATCGAAGATCTTTTTTTTAATGTCATTTAAAGTTTTTCTCGGTGTGAACTAGTTTAATTTATAACACGATCGTGCCTTGATACAGCACGTAATATTAAGTATTAAGTATTATAGTACAATTATTACCGCCAGGCGGACTCTGGTCTTACATATTTCCCGCTAACGGCTTTACTTCCTTAGTTTTTACAAATACGACTTGAATGGTTAGACGCCGAAGAAAGCTACTAGTGCTCAACCATTTATACCAATTATAACTGATTATAAACAATCATGCAATCGTTGAAAAATTGAATACTTGTAATCATTGCAATCAAATGTCACTAGAAGAAACTCCGAGTAATGTTCTTGATATGCATCTCTGAGGCTAGAGTAGTGTTCGCATAATAAAAGAAGCATTTCAAAGTTAATCTGCGATATAATTGATAGGTTAAAGATTCGCGGTTTCGGCGCGATATCGAATGGCCGATTGAATTGCGGCACCGGCCACTCACGTGGCGATCTTGACGAGTCGTAATTACACTCGCAGGGGAAAGGCGTATATGCGCGCGCGGGAAGCGCGCCGCCGCGGACGCCTTCGAAATACAGCTACTAACACGATAATTGCGGTGCTATTACGCTCTCGAAACGTCGTGTTTAGCCGGTTAAGCGTCGTTCGACCGCTAATCGCGCGATCGCACGGTAGCCACGCTGCGCCGCGATCGAAATTCACCGCTAACGATTCGCGGATCCATCGCGAAACGCCTCCTTGTGGTTGCTGTTCTCACAATCGTCGATCGCCTCGTCCCTGCCCTTCGTCCTCTCTCGTGCGCGCACATTTCGAAACAGCGCGCGTCCACTCTCCTTTTTCTCCGCCACTCAATTCCAGAAGCGATTACGTTCATGAAATTAGCCGTGTGCCTCGGTTCTTTCTCGTGTGGATTCTAGAATAGCGCGTGTCAAATCTTAAATTGTTAGGTTGCTCTTTTTTGTAATCCCTAAGTAATAACCTGATAACAGTCTATTAACGATTAATATAATGGCTTTGCGTGTACTGAAGCTGTGATGAAATACGTGAATGCTATGGGACTTTACTTTTGAATTTTAATCGCTCACTTATTAACAGATTTAAATAGATTTTTTTTATCTAGAAAGAATTTCTTATAACAGTTTTTGGAAAAGCTTTCTGTACTTAAGCTAATGAAAGTGTCTGATAATAATTTTATTGAACTTTTAAGCAGTCATTATTCAGTATTTACTCAGTATTTAGATTAAACATTCTGCTACAGTACACTGCGCTTAATAATTAATTTGTACATATTTTATTAAATGGTGACATTTTAAAACCTAATTTGAAATTTAAAGCCTCTAAAGGGAATTTTTATGTATTATTTACGTTTTCTAAAGCTGTCATCCTACCCATTAACGTAAATTCGACTAATCAATATTTATTTTTTTCTTATTAACGTATGCTAAATTTGTCGAAGCAAACTCAAAGTATAATTTTTATCAGCTCCTTCACAAAAAATTCGGTTTGTGAAACAGTCGGAAAATAGTAGGTCAGAAGAAACACGATAGACTAGTTGAAACCTTTTGAGAAAGTCTAAAAGGTGAAAAACTAAGCAAGGTTAAAAATGTGTTACGAAAGTGACATCCTCATCGAAAGATCGAAACGACGGTCCGAGAGGATCTTTCGGAACCCGTCCTAAATTCGTTCACATGAAAGTTCGGAGGCACGTCAAAGCCAGTCGGCGACGCCTCGCTGCGACAACGACTATGGTCCAAGGTGAATGCACGAAAATGTGCTTACCTGATTAACCGTAGAGGACGGAGAGGAGGGAGGATGCCGAGATGTAATCCTGTAAAGACCCCTTATTACGCTCCGCTCGGCCCATTGTCGGGATCTCTTAACTTTTACGGATGTATACAAGCAGTGTTTTTACGGGCGCGAGCGACTACCGGTGTTTTCCTCGCAAAATGCCGGCGCGCCGTTCTCACTGAGCAACGAGAGAGCGTTTTAGATCTCGTTCAAGTCCGCGCCCCGCTGCGCGAATATAAGCTCCGAGCGGCGCGGCGGCCTTCCTCGCCATCCCGAAGGAAGGCTGCAGGCGGTATACACGCCGCTTTAGTCCGCTTTTCAATCAACCTCACTGGGATGACGTATCAGATGCATTGCGTAAGCTAGCATTTTTTTTCTTTCCACCGAACCTACACGCGCGTGTGTACGCCCAGTTTTTCACTTTTTTTTCTAGACAATCCGTTTGAGTTTCTCGGAGTAGACGTTTACAGGCTCATTAATTTTTTTCACTTGATACCGGTGATACTCCGTTTCTAGACATATTTTTCAAATTCTTTCATTTTTCAAACGAACGCAGAAACTATCCAGTCATTTTTAAAATGAAAATGATTCTATCGGCCTTTTAATAAATTTTGAAATATCCCTGGTAGAAAATTAACCAGAAAGAGATCATAAAGTGGCAAAATTTATGATCTGTGACCACTAAATATCCCATAT
>JAXIUT010000009.1:27631454-27668564 GCA_035586675.1 Eurytoma californica | reverse complement strand
CAGAAATTATGGTCACAAAATATGGTCAATATTTAGTGACACGATCATCTATTATGGTGGATTTTCTACCAGGGATGTTATTGTTTTTTGTTATTGAAGATTTTATCATAGTTCAATTCGAATAATATCGAATCTTCAATTCATTAAAATTATAACGGTATTCTTTAAAAAACATGAACATCGCATGTTTTAACACTGAAGTACTTCTAAACTGAACAAAATATCGCTTATAAAAACATGCCTTACGTTAGCAAGTCTTCTAATGTCCACATTCAAGGACAATTCTTAGTATTTACTCACTGCATTTTTTATTATAATATATTAATAGAAAATATGTTCTACTCAGGTTCAGATAAAGAATCGGTGTCAAAATAAAAAAAATTCATGGAAAAATTCAAAATTTACCTTTTATTTTTATGGTCCATTAAATATATTTTATATGAACTGTTTAAATAATTTGAATAATAAAGAATAGAATGTCATTTGAAAACATTAGTTCTCAAAGAATTAAAAATATTACACAATTTTTATTCATAGTTTTATTAAATAAAAGTGTTAAATTACAATGTTTCCCGCTTCCGCATTAAATCAACGTCGTTATCCCAATTGTCGCTGGTAAATACGCCAAAGTAATAAGTTAAATTGCCGAGATTAGTCGGAGTAAACGGAGAATAAAATTTGTATCCAGCAGCTCGTAAGAGTTTCCGATAAACAATTATCGATTTAACGAGGCGTGAAAAGCGGTACGCATCTTACTTTAGTGGCACATGCGAGCATAAACGGGCACGTAGGGGAGCGCCGAATTGAAGAGGCAGGAAGGGCCAGCCGAAATGCCCTGTTTGTCCCTGCCCTTTACCTTATCTCTCCCGCGCGACACCTAGACTTCGATTATTATCCGAGGTGCGCTGCCCGTGCGTTAGGTCGTTTGCAGGGTCACCAATGGACAGCTGTCGACTTTTCTCTCTCTGCCTCTATCTCCGTCCCTCTCGGTTCACGTATTCGTCGGACCCCATATTTCGCGCATCTCTCGCATGGGCGTCTGTCGGGCCGATCCGTGGGGCCGAACAAAAAGGCCGAAGCCCAGAAAGACTATAGATAGAGCGACAATGCCACATTGTGACGAGCCCGCACAAAGCCGCTGATCGCGTCCAGGCTTTATCTCGCTTTCCCGTTTCTGATCCTGTTTTGCGACACTTCCTCTGCATATTCAATACCTACGCGGACGCACACTAAGAGTTAGTTGGAGCCTATACGTGCTTCACTTGAGACGAACTCTCAAATATCTTTCGAACGAGATTTAAATTAGTTTCTCATCCCTATGGGCTATACAGAACCGAAAACCGAACTTAAGTTGAAATTTGAGAAGTCAACTGAAATAAGAATACAATAATTATTCAATTTCTATTTGCAATAAACCCTCTAAAGTTGAATAAATTAAATTTCACTTAAATACGTGAATAATAATTTATTCCTGGTCTTATTTAAGTGCAATCTCACTTACTGTACTTCACCTAGACTGATTTTTAATTATTCGGTGGTGAATTGATGAAGGCTATTGGTATAGAATGAAACTAAAAGTACTGAATATAGTGATTATTTTTTATTCAAAAATTAATCATCAATATATTTTTCTAAGTTCACTTATTGGTCAAAGCCCTACAAAAGTAAAACATTTAACGTCGTGTTTACGAATACATTGAATTGCATAAAAGAAAATAATGAAGACTACATAGAAAAAGCTGCAAAATTATCTTAACATTTGTAAGCACCACTGTAAAAATAAAACGTTTCAATGCAGGAACGCGAAGCTGGATCGACTAATAGCTGTGTCTGATTACGAAGATAAAAAAATCGAATTGCTATCATTGTTACGAAACGTACAATCGTACTTAAGAGTCTTTACGACTTGCGTTGACAGTAACAAAGCCGAACATAGTATTGTAAAAAAAGTAAGCATAAAGAAAGAAAAAAAAAGCACGAGACTTTATATAAGGTTTTAAACGTATATGACTTTTCGAGGGGGGGTAGTGGGGGACAAATTGTGCCGGGGAGGTTATGCCGGGGGGGTCCGGGAGATGTACGCGCACCGGGGAAAAGTCCGGCACACGCGGGAAAAGCGCTCGATCAGTAACAGCGAGCGGAGCACGCGCGTCTCCCCCTCCTCCCCTCGGCTGCACCGGCGCGGCGCAAACAAAAAAAATAGTACAGAGCCGTATGTGTGTGCGTGTGCGGGGCCGCCTCTCTTTTTCTGCTCCCGCTCGTGTCGCTCGCGCGCGCTAATACGCTCCAACAACAATGCGGCTGCAGCGTCCACATGCGCTCCCGGCTCGACCGCTAATTCTTCTTCACGTTTTACCCTCCGCTTTAGGAGCGCGAAAATCCGTAATGCGCCGCGCCGTGTGTCGCACCTCCCGCCCCTCGGAATTAGATTTCAGGAAGCCGCCACCGCGCCGTATACACGCTGCGTCTCTCATTCTCTGCGCGCCCAAAGTTTTCGCTGCAAAACGCCTCTCCGCTCTGTTTCTCCCTCTTTCTCTTCGATGCCGCTTTTGTGTGCGCGCGCGCGCGAGCGACAGGGGGGGAGCGTCGGACGGACGCTGCGCGCGGGACATTATCGGACGATGCACGCTGAGAGGCGGCTCCGCAGCGAGCCGGACGATTTGTCAACATTAATTTTTCATCAGCGAGTGCAAGCGCTGCGGACGATTTCGGAGCCGCCTTTCGCCGACTGACACCTCGAGCCGTAATTGATTAGCGCGCCGGCGAATCGACTTGTCACGTGGACGAGGTCAGTTTTTCGCCGCTTAGCCGGGACGTCTGCGATGCACTCCTCGTCAAAATGATGACGTTATTAATGGAGAATTACGCGCGATGAACAGTGAGCTCGGAAATCGATTGACTTTTTGCGATGAATTTTTTTTTAACGTCGCGTATTTGTAGCTTGACGATGTGATTTCTTTTTGCGCTAATTTTTTTTCGTTGGAAGCGGGACGTAATTTCTTAATAAACGCAAGCAAAAACAAATGTATTGGAAAAAGACGTCAGTAATTATGATATTATAGAGTAAGACTTTATAGATTTTGTTGAATTCATTAAAATTTTCAGAAGAAAAACTGCAGTGTAAAAAGCGCGAAAGGAAGTACACATGAATTCAATTAATTAGAATAAATGAACTCCATTTTGAATAATGTTACAAACTGTTCGGCAACTATGTATCAGGAAATTGAATTAATTCCTCAGCGAAATTAGTGTGAAATAATAGCAGCTCACCTCTAATGACTGTATAATCCGAGTTTTCACGCCTCGCAAAGGCGTGCATACCTTAATTCATACGGCTCCGTAACTCCATACAATTATCGCGTTCGTCTAAGCATTTTGCAGGCAAGGCAAATAACCCGGTGCGCGACGCGGTAAGAGAAAAAAAAACGCGACTCCGCGCACGTGACACACGAGTCAACGAGAATGCATCTTATTCGGCGCTTTCGGCGCGAACAATCGCTGCACTCCGGGACGCGTGTACAGGTGTGAGTCGCGCGGCTTCCTCTGTCTTCTTCTCGTTCGCCGTGCCCTCGGAAATTTGCATCGCATTTACATCCGATTGCAATAGCGACTGCGCCCGCGAACAGCGGAGGAGGGGGCGAAGGAGGCTGCGAGAGGGAGAAAGAGTCGGGTAGATCCGGCACATTTGGGCGGAAGGAGGCTCGACTACTCGCTCATTCAAAGGGTCCAAAAGGCCGGCCGTCCCTCTTTCCCTCTGGCGCGATCTTCCATTGAACGTCGGAAGGAAGGAATGACCTACGGTCAGAGTGGCCTACTCGCTCGTAATGGGACAAACGGCATTTTGATTCTAGCAGGGGTCGCCAATCGAAATTGCCGGACATTATAGGCCGGCTACCCGACGGGTGAATTAGTGAGATTGTTTAGGCACCTGTTGGTTATTTTTAACGATTGCCATCTTCAATTGATCCTATTATTGATCTTAACACTATTAATAAAAATTTTTTTAATGTCTTACTCCTTTCAGTGTCAATATTCACTCAAATTTTCAAAACTTATTTGATTTTCTTTAATTTCGCGAAATCAATGCAAAATATCTAAAATAAAGCGAATCTCGTAATGGGATATCTCGTATTACTTGGGAAGCTGAGAAAATTATAATTAAAACATGTTTCAAAAATAGAAAAAAATTATTCAAAAAGTGTGTGGTACGTATTTAACAATTTTGGCTTGCATGAAACAAAAATTCAAGTCTGAAGGGGTTAATTGACTCACATCAATAATTCCATCACAATAAATAAACAAAATAAATAAACGAATAAACAAACGATGATTCTAATTCTACTGATAGAAATTGTACACTCTATCTTGGATAATGAAAAATCAGTTGTCAGAATAAAAATGGAATCTAAACTTTGCCTCTCACTATTTTAAATTTAATAACTGTTATCTAAAACCGTTTTATGATTTACTAAATATTTATTGAATTGTTAAAAATAAAGAGACTATTTTTATATTTTAGTTTTTAAGTTAGTTTTTAAGTTATTTTATACCGGACCTGCAAACAGGGAATTTTATTTTCCTCGGCAGGATTACTTAATGTAATGTAAAGTTTTGTACTTACTCTGGGTAAATAAATAAAAATAAAATAAAAGCTCTGTTCTGAAAATTGAAATAGAAACAATAGGTAAAATCTCTTTTTCGGAAATAAGTACGTAAGATAATCGTGAATTTGTAAGCACTGTACAACTGATGTAGAAGCGCGTGAGAAGAGCCTATCGTGTATCGCTCGTAACCGTTACAGCGTGGCAGCTCGCGCGCGTGTCGCGGCCCCCATTATCTTGGCCACTTGTGCTCGCCACGCTAGGTCGCGACACACAAGTGCAGTCTGAAGAGCGTGTGTCGCTATGCCCCTTATCACTCGGCGGCCGCGGCGCGGATAGGCTCGATTCCCGCGAGCGCGGCCGCGCGATTTTAAGTCCCGCGTGCGCGCCGCTCTCAACCTTTCCCTTCGCGGCGCCGCATTGCTTTTCACAAGGTCGCTCGGGGAGCCTGTTTATTTTGTCGTTTTGTCACACTCCAGCGAATCGCCGACGTCGGGCTTATCTATAAAAGCATGACGAAACGCCGCATACCCTTGAGGTTTTGAAAAATGGTTCATTGGGTCAGCATACCTGCTTTCCTTTCGCCTTGCTGCGCCGAGATCAAGCGCGTTGTCCATTTTATTTTATATTTATGGATAAAGCCTGCTGGAAAATGATTCGACTGGAAGTAATAAAATGAGTGGACAAAATTTTAATTTAGAACCGTTTAATTGCAGCGAATATTTATTGGAAATGAAAGATTACGTATGTGTAGAATTAAATCATTTTTTTTTAATCTCGATTAAAGTTAGAATTAAAAAATTTTAATTTTAATGTAGCGAACATTTAAATGAAATATGTATTTTTTGGAATAATAACGTTACATTAACTTCATTAAATTAAAAAGAATAATTGAAATCAAAAATGATTTATTTTGAATAAACTAATGTTTAATTAGACAAACTTAAATAATTGATTTAAACCGCAAAAAATTATCAATTGAAATGGAAATTTGAAAAGTAAGATAATGATAAAATATTTATTATAAATAATTGCACATGTTAATATGTATTCTGACCATACAGTTTATTGAAACTGCAGCCTTGCGTAGTAAGTTGATCGGCGTATCGATAAAATTGTGTATGCACGTGCTCTCTGCGTTAATTTAATGAATGAACACGCAGTCGAGGAAAGTGAAAGAGGGTAAGAAGAACGGAGTAAAAGAAACGAAGATTTAACGAGACAGTAACTTCAACCTAGAAAAAGGTAAGGATGCACTTCAATAAGTGTTTGTAAATAATCAAAGAAAAGGATGTATGTCACGAGTAAAACATTTTGGCCTATATACAACGAAAAATATAACTTTTTTAAGAACAAAACAAATATGATACACATTTAAAGGAAGACGGAGAAAACGTACTGTATCACATAGGTTCCAGTAAGTGCTAATGAAGCACTTAACTTTTATTCAGCCGCGCCACATACTGGAAAAGGTGAAAAAAGTTGCTCGCGAAGAATCCCCGAAAAGGCGATAATGACGAGCTTTTCCGGGGCAGAGTCAGTTGCACCGGTATTGTATACAAACAGGACGGAGCCGGTGTACATATTAGCCGGTATATCTCGTCTCCCGCTTGCACACATAGACACGCCGCAGCGAGATCTACATAATGTTTATTATGCTAACCTGAGCCGGCGTGCTTGCATCAACAAGTGTTATATTATCATTCAAATAAAATGTTTTAATCTGCATACGTTTTATCGCCCTCTCTCCCGGCATGCGGAATGCACGCGGAGCACGAGAGGAGCAAGGCGCGTGCGCGCCGCGCCGTACGGACACGCACGCGAGCGGCGCTCCGAGAGGGAGAGAGAGAAGGAGCGAGCTTTAATGATGGCGAAGGTCGCGGAAGAACCGGCACTTAACAGCCCGCCGCCGCCGTATCGGGATTTACATTTTCTCCGGTCTACTATGCGCGCGGACCGGCATTCCTCCCGTCGCGGTTTCTCTTTCTCCTCGTCGCTCCCCCTCGGCGCGCGAGCCTCTGCGCGCGTGCACCTTCCGCGCGCTTCCCTTTCTAGCGCACATCTTTCACGCGCAAAACTAACAGTTTCCTATTTGCTCTAACTCGAGAGCGAGCCCGCCTCTGCAGTTGCGAGCGACATGTTCAGCTAGCAGCACAAAGCGAGAGCGACTCTCGCCTGTGGATGTACAAATTGACGACTGTTTGTGGATCGGAGACTCGCGATATTTGTCCACTAGTTCGACGCTAGATAAGATAATTTACGAGCTAAAATTTTCGGGTAAAAATTAGCACAGCTGATTAAATTACAATTTTTTAGGGAGACATTCTTCTAAAAGCAATATTGTTAAATAGGGGTACACATTTTTATAGATGGAGAGAAATTTTAAATCTATACTGGCCAAATAAAAAAAAAAGATCAAACTCACCACCAGTAATTGTAATTTTTCCTGCATGTCTTTACTAATGTTACTAATCTCATATTTTACATTAAGAATTGTATTTTTTTCTATAAATGCGGCAAATTGGTCTGTGCATAAAACATTTACGTTTTTTGAGTGCACATTGAAATGTTCGTTTAGTTTATATAGGGTTTTACTGTCTCGCTGACGCAAGTGCGTGCACAAAGACTTTCACTAATAAACGCGAACTTGTACTCCCGAGTGTCATGTGCATACGTATTACGGAGGAGACAGTAGATCGTCGCAAAAGTCGCTCGGCTAATTTGTCTCTCACGCGATCCCGGACGAATCCGGCTGAGGCGCGCGCCGCGGAGTGCTGAAAAAGCCGCGCGGAACGGGGCCTAGACGGCGAGAGTCGTCGGGCGCGTGCATACTTTCATCACGTGTAATTACGCTACGCCGGCTTAAATGCATGTAAATATTCGCGGAGCCGAGGCGGAAAATAATACAATGAGCCTCGCGCGCGCCTCTTCTTGTATTCACGCGATTAGCCACGTTTACGTCTAACAGCTGTTTAGCCATTAAGTCAGCGATCGCGATGAGAAGGATCGTTGACTGGTGCTGTATATATTTTTCTGATGATCCGCGATGCGTGTCTATATTTGCATGCCTGCCGAACGGCGAATACGAAATTCACGCGTTTCATTCAGAAGCGCGCCGAAGGTGGGGAGAGGGATTTTTTTTCGCGCGCTTATTACACGAATCTTCGCTCGTTATCGGCGGCTCATTGTCCCGCCGCTACTCGCTTGTGTAAGGTCAATCACACTCGAGCGTCAGGATGGGATCTTTCCGTACCACCTGTGTGCCTCCATTTCACAAGCCAGTGCAAATAGATCGACGGCGACACTGTCATAATTAGATTCAATATTTACAACTCGTTTACGTCGTTACTATATGACTTATATCGCGGTATCAGTTGATATCGATTTATCAGCCTTTAAAAATATCGCCTGCCTACTCAGTCCTTCAAAATAATCGCATTATGAAAATTATAGTCACGTGATCATCGGCAAAATTGTCCTCGTTACGGACTAGAAAATTAAAAATAATTTGAACCTCGTTAGAGTTTGTATCAAATGAACAATATTAGTTTAAAATTTGGAATGATTAATTAATTATTCGATTTTTAAAAATGTAAACGCCGAATTTAACATTCACATTTCTTAGAAGTACTTGGATAAACTCATTGATACTCAATCATATTAATACGAATAATCATCTTAACATTAACGCTATTTTGTGATCTTTTAAATAATTGACATGAATAAAAATCGATATCACGAATTTTTTAATGGAAATATTCTATAGTATTTTCAGATAAGTGGTTGAAGCGTAATTGAAAAATCTCTAGATGAATTTATGCACTTAAATATCTCACGTTGCACGAGCGACCTCCTTTTCGCCTCCTGCACTCTGTACGATCTTCCTTGACTCATTAGTGCTTGGTTTACGCACGCGGGGCGAGGCAGAGGTGACGCCCCTTTGACGGTCCGGGCGCCTTTAGCCGAAAGAGACGTTAATGCGCGATGATAATCTTCCCTTTAAATCTTCCTTGCGCGCGCGGCGCGGCACTTGCCTTCGAACCGCCGCAGCTTCCTTCGTCCTCCGTCTGTTTCGTCGATTCCGCCGGCTCCCGTGAGCCGATAAGCGTCCGCTCGCGCATGCATAACTGGAACCGGTGTATGCCGATAAGCCTGCGATATGTATATGGTAACCTAACGGCAAGTGTAAAGCTCTTTCCTTCCTTTTTTAACCGTCATAGAACCATTTATTAGCTTCCATTAAATAATTTTAATCTTGGCTTGAAAAAAGAAATAATCAGTCGCGTCTGGAGTAAAGATAATAATCTCGTAAAAATAAAAGACCTTTTTACAATCTAGAATTCATTAACATCATCAGAATCGTTTCTTGAATTAAAGCTAATACAGCGATGCCTAATAATTCAATGTCACAGGTCATTGAGTACTACGTGATCAATTGAAAATGGCTGCACGTACCCGTGCCGAGTACAACAACGCCTTTATGGAAACGCCGTGCCTGTCAAAACTTCGCCGAGCAGCCGAGTGCAAACTCGCAAAAATCGCTTTTTCCCAAAGCGAGGAACGAGCGGGCGCACGAACAAAGTCGTAGACAGAGAATGGCTTTTGCATGGACGACGTTTTCGAATTAGTCAGTAGGTGGCTGCGAGATGGACGCGTTTGCCCTCAATTAACTCCATAAGTGAGTAAGGAGGCATGCGCCCGTCCGTCTGTCAGTCCATCCGCATCTCTCGTGTGCACGCACGTAACGCGCCAACTCAGCCGTGCTCACCGCACACATGCGACCAAGTGCCAAATCACGGAAATCCCTCGAGTCTCGTCGATACTTACGGCTCTACCTTCTCTACTCACGACTTTTCAATGAGAGTGTACTGCTTCCGCGTGTGTCCTATCTACACCTACCACGAATAAATTAACGTACCGAGTAAAAATAATTTTTTGACCGATCAATTTTCTTTATTGAAAATAATATACAAATTTGATAGCCCAAATATGCTTAATTAAAATTATATTAATTTAGAAAATGATTTGATTGACCTTTGAATTTTCGCGAACTTTTCTTAAAAATACATAAGTTACGTCAAATACATTAAGCAATACATGATACCTATATTTTAATTAAAATTTATAAATAATCTATCTAAAGTTGAAATAGTAATAAATCCACGAAAATTAGTGAAATTTCCCTAAAAATTAGTGATTATTGCAACTGTTTCCACCAATTTCAATAGTTTTTTACTAATTCAACTTTTAAGATATTGTGCAAACACAAGATAACAAAAATTTCAATAAAATTGTATATTAAATTACTCAATACTTAAAAACAAAAAGGATTTACATACGTTATTTTCAAGTTCACACATAAAATGTAAAAAGTCGAAAGAGACGAATTAAAGAGTTCATGCACTAATGTGGGACCGTCATCTAAATTTAGAAGCTAGAGAGAAAGGGAAATGTCACTTCGAGGGCAGCAGGCAGGCAAGCCGGCCGACGGAGAGCGCGCATACACCGAGACAATAGAGTAATTGTACGAAGAGAGATGGCAACGATTATAAGCCTCAGAATTAGGAGCGGTACGTATTTGCGCTCCTACGCGAGATCGAGGCGGCTCTGACGCGCGCGACATGTAAGTGTCCCTCTCTCTCTCCTTCTCTCTCCGGCGCTCGGGGCTCGGCCAATTTCATTCATCGTCCGCGAGGCTGCCGAGCTCCTTGCACTTGCACTCGCCGGGTACATTCCCCGCGCTTTTCGTCGCGCAGCGGCGCCAGTTTCACCTTCGAAATTTACCACTCGACACCCTGTCGGTTCGTTGGACCGCAGGGCCGAAGGAAAGGCCGCGCGAGAGTATTCGCAACGAATGGACGTCGGGCGCAAAAGGAGAATGCGGGAGAGGAAAAAAAATAGAGGCGCGCGTAGTCTCTTTCTCTCCGTCTGTCGCTCGCAGGTGTAGGTACGAGCGCGAGGCGAGTGTGTAGGCTCATTTACTTAGCCAACGCCATGGCTGAGTTATTTATCTGTCTTTTGCCCGGCAGCGGGAATATCTATAAAGGCGGGCGTGTGTGTCGGTGTGCGTGCGCGCGCTCGTAGAGGCGCAGCACTCCTAGAAAAGTGCGCGTGGGTCCCGGAGAGCTGCGCCAGCGTTCAAGGCCTGCGACTGCCGCTTCGTATATACACACATAGCTGTCCGATCGCCATTGGCTCGCCTCTCGACTAGTTTTCTACTACGCAATACACGCGGGACTCTTGCCTGTTTGTAACGTGCGAGCTTCGCCGTTAAAACGACTCGAAACGCGTTAAATCGCCGGGAGAGGGAAAAGGGGGAAATCGCGGCGCCGACAAAAAAAAAACGATCGAGAGAGGCGACGAATAAACGCCGCGAGGACGCGCCGAGCATCTCGCTCGAGAGGTTTGCCCTTGGCTCGTCGGGCCCATGGGTCCCCGATGTTTTTGAATATTTTCCAATTGATTCGGCTCTCCAGTGATCGCTACCTGAACGACTTTTGCTAACTTGTTTGTTTGTGCGTAAAAGAAAGATCGAAATTTTATTTGTTGATCGGCTGGGTTTTTTACGCGTAGGACTAAGTTTATTGGAATCTCTTTAATTGCTTCGAGAGCTTTAGAAGGAAATACCTGCCTCGAGGTGTCGGGAATTTCAGCATCACGTTTCGTTGGGCGTGAGTTCACTTTGTTTTTCGTCTCGATTAAATTAAAGTTTTTTTCTCGTCTCCAAGTAACGACACTTAAATCCTTGTGTATTTTTCTAGGCGTGGTGCGACTTATTTTTTTTTTTTTTTTTTTTTTTTTCCATTAACTGTCGTCGATATATTTTATGTTTGCGGTAATGAAACCAGTTTTAGAGGCAGGACGCACGCATTAGAATTCATATTCGCTTAAGTAGCTTTTGATCGAGAAAAAAATACGGAGCTGTGAACTTTTTGTCAATTTGCTTAAGAATTCAAACGAACCGCGCGCGAATGTCGCTGGATTTTCTTTTTTGTCCACGGCATGTAAAAGAGAGTTGCGAAATGAGCTTATTTTTTCGTGAGTTCTGCGATTGACCAACGGCGCGCGCTCGAGCAATTTTCATCTCATGACGCTCATAAGTCCGAATGAGCCGAAATGGCCTCTCGTAAGAGCCCTTTTGTCTCTTCGCTACGTCGCGTCGTGACGTTCTTGCGTCCGTTTTCTTAATTATAAAATTGCGATGGCGCGACATTCGCCAAAAGGACAGATTGCCCGGGAGACGACGCTTCCTGGTTTCCGGCGCTTATTTTTCACGCAAAAATGAAGACATAAATACCGGCGTTTTTGTACAAACACGAGCGAATTCACTCCTATAAAGCGACTAATGTTTCTATTTGGCTCGAGGATAATACTCGCTGATGCTGGATTTATTGCTCGGAAAGCAATAATTTACGCGGGTGTAAAACGCAGTGTGCAAATATTAATTACCTGCCATCGATTGCCAATGCATGATTTCACAAGGAAATCGCGCAGACGATTGATTTGAGTTATGGTTAATATATTCATAGAGTATTTCAACAATTTTTTTTCCTCGAACAAGAGCACAGCAATGGTAATTGGGTCAATCTGTATTTAAGAATGCTCCAGAAAAATAGCGACGCACACTTCATCTCGTTAATATTTTTTATCTAAATTATTTAATAAAAAAAAGTGCGCGAGTAAAAAAATAAAAGTAGAAAACACTGCATTGCGGAATGTCAATAAAATTTATTGCTGAAAAAACGCTAATGGAAAAGTTTATTGAAATCTAAATATAGGAGGCGCAATTCACTCGACTCGGAAATAAAAAGCGTACAACATCCCAGGATCGTATTTCACGACGCCCATAAAGTAATAGTCGTTGCATCATCGTGACGAGGCGTCACAAAACGATCCGAATCAAAGTGCACGACACGAATCGCCGCTCAAAGGCCACAATTCAGCAATGCACTCTATATAGCAGATTTGACACCCGACATTCCTTCCTCGCGGCCAATTCCTCCTCCCCATTTCCATC
Organism: Eurytoma californica; assembly: GCA_035586675.1. Classification (NCBI taxonomy): domain Eukaryota; kingdom Metazoa; phylum Arthropoda; class Insecta; order Hymenoptera; family Eurytomidae; genus Eurytoma; species Eurytoma californica. The sequence continues at coordinate 27,655,946 of JAXIUT010000009.1, read as the reverse complement.
TCCTCCGCTCGAATTAATCAATTCCGCCCGAGAGAAGAACAATCCCTCTCCGTTCTGTACCTGTCGCTCTTTCTGCCGCGCGATTTTCGAAAAAAAAACTCGCGTTTCCGGTGGGCACCGCGGCCAATAAGCATTCACGCTCGGAAGTCACCACACGTGAGGCCCGATGGAAATCCGTTCTCTCCGAGGTGTTCCGGGAAGCGGGGCCCGCGCAGCATAGTTTCGAGTGCATCCCGACGAAATGCACACGTATAATGGAGGTAGACACACGCACCGCGCGTATCATCACGAGTATCGACTGCGCGCGAGCTATAGCGCGATGCCCGACGCTTTTGGTGGTGGTAGTTGGATCATCAAGTGACGTCACTTTGCCGGAAATGGAATGTAGGTAGCGCTGCTTATTAAGCTCCGCGGTGGGAGCGAGAGAGAGAGAGAGATAGAGAGTGACGGAGAGCCGCGCCGAAGAGAGTCAGAAGGAAGAGACGACACATGTGTAAGTAGAAAAGGACGGCGGCGGACGGCCGAGATGCGGAGGAGAAAGAGCGAGACGGAGGAGGCAACGGCCAATTGTTTCCTCCGCACACGCGTGCCGCAAGTGCCATAGCGCGCACGTAGGTATCCACGTCCGTTCGAGTCGCGCTCGTCGTCGCGCGGCTGCAAATGTAGGCACTGGCTGCCGGTGTCGCTGCTCGGGCCACGCTCGCGGGCTATTAAATCAATGCGCTACCGCCGAGCCGATGCTGCGATCTTTTCGCGCCTTCGTTAATTCTGCCGTCTGCGGATAGGAATGCCGCGAGCGCAGAGAACGATGACAAACTGACGCAGGCTGCGCGGCTTGCGGTTATTGTCTACTGTCTTGTCTGGTATCTAGGGAGTAATGCTGAAGCCTGTGGTGGAGATATAATGTGTTGGCAAGAGAGAGACGGTCCTTAGGCGTGATATCTATTTACTTATAAGAATTTAATATCATTTCAGGGAGTGACCTAATTTAAAAAAAAATCGTTACAATGATGTGGACACTTGAAGTAAAATAATCTGATCATTTAGGCTTATAAGCACAAAAGATAAACTGCGGATAAAAAAGGGAGTTGTTAAAGCGATTCATTCATATATATTGTAAATGTTAACTTTTATAAAATTATATTTCAAAAAATCCTTAAAACTTGTTCTTAATACGAAATGAATTGCTTTAAAAAATTTACATTATTTATCAATTACTATTTTCAATAATCTAATTGCACAATTATTAGATACTTACATGACTTGTTGGATAAATTGGTGATATGTGAGAATTTATTCGAATAACTTAATTAGCCAAGGTTTTACAGAATATTTTTATTAAAAACTGTAAAGAGTGAAACTGGAGTATTCACATTCTATAATTTCTTTATATTACTATATAAATAAATTTTAAAGGCATTAAATTTGCAATGAAACCATGTAATAAAAATAGAAAAATGGTATTTAAAAACATTGCCTAAATTGTAACCTTATCTAAATCGTTACCTAAATTTTAAGATACAACTGCAACAAATTAAAAAACTTATTGATAAAAAATTGGCGAATAACACATTTTTAAAAGAAACGAAGGTTTAGTTCAGCAAGGGGATTCAGTAATATTTATTTTAAAAAAATGTGAGTGAAAATCAGAAATTGAAAATTAGCAATAAATTATAAGAGAAAAGAAAATGTCACTTTCTTCCTGGTCTTCAGGCCAATAAAGTGCTTAATATGTCTTATTACACATTAATTAAGGTACTAAGGCAGTCAATAACAGCAATCGAAACTATTTCCATGTAGTGGTAGTTAAAAAGCAAATTAATGATAAAAATATGTATTTAAAAGTCTTAATTACGTATATATCGTATAATATAGCGTCTTTATTCAGCTGAAAGCAATTACTAATTTCATTATGATGTAAAAGTAGCATAAAAACTGTCTGCACTAATAAAATAATCACAATATGCCTAAGTACACATAATATTATACATAACGATTCAAATGAGAATATCAGATTATATTACTGCATAGGTAAGCTGTACTGACAGTCTTTTTCTTATTTTACTTTTTATGAATCAGGCATTCACATCTACTTAGTTTGTGATGTAAATTTTAAACAGATTTAAATACAAATTCATGAGTCATTTATAGGACATGTCCCCCAAACCTATAATTTTCACTTTTATATACAGTTCAATGGACTCATTCAATCCAGTTTCATTCACTAGTTTGCAGACGGTATTAATGTTATCTAATTATTTTTTTATGTCTGCTAGCCTCCTGACGAAAACGTATATGTATATGTATGCAGATTTGGTATAAATAAATCAAACATACAGTTTCACGACGGTATTAAACGTCAAAATTATCGCTAATTAATTTTTAAAGACCCCAACTTTAAATTCCATAATATACAAATGAAGAACTTTTACTACAGCAGGAATCAGGGAATCTTTTACATTTATTGACTTTCTCATTTTTATCGCAGTTTGATGAAAATCGCTTTTTAATTTTTATAGAAGTTAAATCCTTTCGAATTTACATACTTACTTGTGTGCGTATTCCATGCAATCGCAGAACCGTGTGAACAACATAGAAAAAGGACGACTGGTTCCGCAGTGCAAAAAGTGTGCGCTAGAAACTCCATCCATCGCTGCGACACGAGGATACCAAGAAAGAGGCAGTACGACCAGAGAAATTAAAAAAATATCGCCCAATACAAGCAAGGCAAAGTTAAGAATTAATCGCTCGAACGAAAGTGCGACAAGCGCAAGCTCACCTCCGGGAAGACATCGGCTAACGCGCGCCGGCAAGTTGTTTTCGACGCCAGTACACCCCCGTAAAGCGGGTTGTACGCAAGCGTCGCGAGACCCGGTGCCGGTGCAGTCGCTCCCTGCCCGCTCTCCATCCCGCGGTAGGTGTGAACGAAAGGTCGCGGCGCGCGCGGGGGTGTACGACGGAGTCTCGCGCGTGCGCCCCGGCCGCGACCCACGGGGCGCATGCGCCCGCCGCGCGAACTCCACCCGATCCATCAGCCCTCGACTGTGTAGCCGCGTCCCCACCAACGCCCACGCACTAGCCTCCTCGGCCGCGTCCTAGACCTACCCTGGCTCTTTATTTCACGCCCTCCCTCTCTCTCCCTTCGCTCGCTCCGTCGTTCGTCGATCCCCGTTCTCGCGAGGCCCTTCGCGTGCTCCGCTTTCCCGAGCGAGCGAGGGCCATCTTCGTAAACCCTACACGTCGCTCGCTTTCTCTTTTTGCGCGCGCGTGTATCCTCATTGTTCGCGCGCGTCACGCACCGGCGAGGAAAAGCGTCGGGCGATTTCCTACGGACTGCCACCTGGCTGCGAGCGCGCACTGCTCCCCTCGCGCCTTCTCCGACGGCCGAGACAGCTCGTGCGAGCGCCGGCTTATTATTGACGTTCCTTTCGATATTTTATAAAGAAAGTGTGCCGAGAGTGTTGGCCGCACGGCACGTGTATCGCGAGAGCGGTGCATTGTCGGAATTGACACCGAGCAGGATGTCATTTTTTTCACGGTAAGAGGATGTAATTTGAGAAGGCTTTATTGACTGCATTCGGCGCTTGTCATTACACGTTGCATTCAAACAAATCTTACAAGTATCCTGGGTACGAATTGACTTTCTCGGTGAAATCCATTTAAACTTTATTTTTCTTTGTAGCTTGATCTATATCAATAAAGTGTCCTTGAACATTTTACGCTGTCGCTGTTATTTATGGTCAGTTTTTAAACTATTATTAAATTGTAAGTAAGAAACATTATTGTACATTTGCGACTCAAAGTTACACAGTTGTCTTTAACCAAAGGGAATTCAATTTTTGTTGCTTGATATACTCTGATTTAAATTACTTGACAAATCACACGTATTATTAATAAAAAGTAATAATTTTACTGTAAAATTAATTGACAATGATCTAATTATAAATTGTAATGTCTCTACTGAAAGATTTGTACAACGTAATTATTCGATATCTTGTTCTTTAAATATTGCATACTATTTATCATCACTTGAATGTCTAAAATAATTGTTACCAATGGGATCTCGAAGATTTCTATAATAATTATTAAATTCTCTTGCCACAAAAAATACTATAAAGCAGCCTGAAAAAATGTGACATTATCTCAATTATTTTACAAGATATTGACAACATGATAAATAATGTTCAATATTTAAAGATCAGTATTTAATTAAAATTAAACGTCTTGAATCGAAGTGTAAGTTATTACGAATAGTTTTATAACGAATAAAAGTTTACAGTCTATTCACTTCACAATAAATGACACTAAAATGAACTATTAAAATTTTACTAATGTCAAAATTTGCTTGAACTTGTCAAAAAATGCGCATTGAAAAACAAGCGATTGATAATATTTAGAATAGCGTACAATAATATTGCTACATAAAGAAAAAGAAAATTCAAAATTCCGGTCAAGGATTTCAAGAATATTAGCTTATAGAATGCGCCTACTAACGCAGCGCCGGCTCGAGAAGAAGTAGTTTTTTTTTCGAAAAAAAAAAAGAAAAAGAAAGAAAAAAAGTCACCGAGCCCAATCGTACAATCGCATTCTGCGGAAAAAAAGGAAGATGCGCGAGTGCACACTGCACGGAGCGATGGCGAAGAATCGCGTTTTGCAACGTCGAAAGAAAGCCGGCGGGCCGACGAAAGGTTGCGCGACGTGACAGAAGCGACGCTCGTTTCGCCGAGATTTACGAGACAATTCTCCTTCTCGTAGGTCTTTTCGGAGGTGAGCTTGCTCTTCTCGCTGCTTTCGGCCTCTCCGCTGCAGGCGCACAAAAAAAAAACGCGGGCGATCCGTAATTTATTCCGGTAAACTTATGCGCGCGCGTCGAACTCTGACTCCGGCTGCTCATTCCTATGCGCGAGAGATTTCCCGACGGAAAATTTTTTAATGGAAATGCCCGCGGTTTCGCGGAACTTCTGCGATTTCGAAGCTATTGGTGTTTTAAAATACGCGACCGAAGACATTTTGACGAGTGTCCGAAGGCTAAAGAACATCTCATGACTTTCTGTAATTTCAAAGGGTTCTACAGTGCCGAAGAATCAATGATATCAGTTTTTAATTAGATTTTATCAGTGACACAGATGCAAAATACGTCAATTCAATATAGTTGAACGTTTATCTAGATTAAACATAACAACATACGAAAAAAGCGTACTTTTATCAACAACTATCAACTGTTTTGTATGTACATTGGCGTTCATCAATTTAATTGTGCGAAGCAAATACCTCGTGACGTAACGACGAAAAATAATCGTTTTAATTTTCGCAAAATTATCGAATTATTTTTCTCCATATCTACTATGTAATCTGATTTATTAAGCTTCAATAGCGATATACGTAAGTTTAAAAATGACGTGCCAGCTGAATAAATTCAAACAACCTGCAAGTTTTGATCGCCAGAAAATTTGAGTACGAAGATTCCACAGCAGCAATACTCAAAAATCATTTCCCACTTATGAAACTTATATAAAAATCCACAAAATAAAATAATAAGAAAAAAAAATCTACTCTAATAATAAGACATTATTGTAACTTAAAATTTAATAAGATTGAGGTATAGTAGTAAGGAAGATGCGTTTGGGTAGTGAGGTTGGTTGGTGCAGTGGTAATTGAAAGCAAAAAGTCATGTTTATACTGTTGTATACTTTCATCTTGTTTATTAATTAAAATTCAGTAGTAATTTAGTTTCTGCCATTCTAACAAAACGTCACCACTCGCCAGTTTCTTTTTTTTTTGTCCGTTTACTTTTACGTTAATAATAATTAATATTTAATATAATAATATACAGGGGAAGGAGTCGGATTTCACACAATGGCTGATTTCCTCTTTTCTTTACGTGTATACAAATTAATTTTGTCGGCTGTGTTATTCGCGTGGTGTGTGCTGATTGCTTTCGTTAATTCGTTTTTTTTATCTTCGTATTTTTCCACATGTAAGTGTGACGGCGCATTCCCGTACCAGCGGAATCTGGCTAATTTTGCACTAAAAATCAACGTTCGCAGATAACAAAAAGAATATTCTGAAAACGACGGAGCCCAAAATTATGCGCGCATCGAGTGCACCAACGCGGATATCCGCGAAAGCGAATGCGGTGTACGTGCGACGAAAGACAAAACGAATATCTCGTCGTGATCTCGGCGGTCCTTAGAACAGAGTCAACCAAAGAAGGACGAAAATCGCTAAACTTCGATTCCGCTCTATAAAACGAAATAAATTGTAAAAGAGGAGAAGTGAATTTACAAAGCGAACACCCTTCTGCGATAATTCGAGGCTCGTCGTTACCGAGACACATATTTTTCTTTTATGTATTCAACGCTCTCGACGCCGCAAATGATTACACATGCTTGAAACTGGAAAAATTTCGTTATCGGTACTGTCATAATATTCGGCTGTGCTTTTTTTATCGATCGCAACGATTTACAAAGAGTAATATTCAATTAGTTTGCGGAGATTGTTTTATCCCAATGTCATCCTCGCTCCCCGTAATTCCAATCACATCGTCTATCGCCATCATCACGATGTTTTTTTTAAACCACTCGGCGTCTCTGTACACGTTCTCACTCGCACGTTTTATTAAAATAACAAGAACCAAAGTGGGCAATAATAATAATATTAATAATAATGCAATAATAATAACGAACAAACGACCGATCGATCGGCGTTTTCGCGATGCGTTTCTCTGTTCTTCGAGCTTCGTTTTCATATCTCTCTTTTTTCTTTTATTTATCACTCCTCAGCCTCTTCGCCTGCTGCAGCAATAATATACATGTACATAAACAAAAATATTACAACGCGCTTCTCGCGGAACAATGAATTAATTTAATAAGCAACTAGATCGACGTCCTCGTTTAATGAGGACTCTCGGGACTCTGATTTGCTTCTTTAAAATGCCGAGCGCACCGTAAATGCCAAAAGAAAAAAAGTATAACAAAATCGCAACTGCCCTCGCACTCGCGAGCTTCTCGTTGAAAATAAAGTCCACGGTAAAGTTCGGAGCATTTTCATCGGTCCAAGTCGCCGTTAAAATTTTAAGCGCAACTCCGTCTCGCGTGCGGCGTGCGGAGAGAAAAAAGAATCGTTCTCTAGTTGAGCTCGCCCGAGGAGAATCGTGATCGGGAATTGGGCCGATGAAAATGGTCGCGCGGAAACAGTTCAGAGACGAATATTCGATTGGTTCTTCGTGTCAGCCGAACGCATCGTGAAAACAGTCATAAAATTCTTCTTTTTTTTTTAACAGAACGTGAAAAGCTTTATTACAACCTCAGAATTAACCGCGAAGAAGCTCTCGACGCGACGAATATCGGCGTTTTTAAAAAATGACGATAAGATATAAGGAAACTAAAAATTTGTCAAATCGGCGATATTGAATTTTTTTCTCTCCTCTCAACATGCTTTTATTTATCGTCGAATAGTTACACTACCACGTCGACAGGAGTTCCGCATATCCCAGCCCCCTTTTTCACGTTTGCTTTATTTTTTTTGTCCATTACAACGATAATAATGATCCTAGTATGTACAGAACTCAGGAGAACCATGTTTCACGGTCGCATAAACTCAAGACAGAACAAGAAAATTATAATACTAATATTACACAAATATAATATGAAATATGCACCGCGGGATCGAGTGCAGAGCGAGGACCCGAAGAGTTGAGACACACCGAAGTAAAGCAATGTCCGTTAGTACGTACTCGTAGTCGGCAACTTATTATCTAACAAGAATAGATTAATCGCTCGGTTTCGACGCTTTAGCACTGGATATAGCGGCCTCGCTGTGCAGCCGATCCCCAGGGGTGAATAATAATAGCAATAATAATTATAATGGTACCGATAGGGATGACAATAATAAGTAATAATAAGTGACAATAATAATTCGACAATTATTATTGCAGACGATAAAGCGCGGGCTCGACAATCATAATAATCGCGACGACGACGAGGACAATAATAATAATGAATAATAATAATATATATCTAAAATCTGTCGACATCTTTGCGTTTATATTTGTATCTTTCGTCGTATATACTTACTCTTTATACAGAAGGGAGTTTTAGTTTAAAATCGTGGCTCGAAGGGCTAACTGGGGACAGAGCCGCTGTCCTCGCCTCCTCTCGTAAGTGCTAGTGCGCGCTCGTGTGTGTGCTCGGGGTGCGTTGCGGGCCCGCACTCGCGGCGCCCGGGCGCTCTCTCGTCCCACGGCGAGTCCCACGGGCGACTGGCCGTCCTGCACTCGGACCCGAGGTGCACCGAGTGGCAGTCGAACGGCGACCGAATAGCGACCGCACCGAACGTCCGTCCTGACGGCTGCGCGCAGTTCACTTAACTTCCTAGGCTTGATCCGCTACGCGTTTATTTACAGTCCATATGTACTTAATTTACAAAGGTGGCGCGTCCGTGCTGGCAGGACCGCCCCCGGCTCGGCCCGGGCTCCGGCTACGAGGTCGAGTAGCCGCCCGAGCGGGCCTGGAGGTAGTGGTGGTAGAAGGGCGGCAGCACGGGCTCCGCGGCGGCCGCCGGCCCCGGCTGCGACGTCGCGACGAGGCCCAGCGCGGGAGGCGGCGGCGAGCGCTAGTGGGCCGCAAGCGAGTGCGCCGTGAGGCCCTGAGGGCTCAGCATCGGCGGGCTATGACTGTGGCCCATGGGCGAGCCGTGCAGGTGGTCCTGCGGGTGGTAGCCCTGGTGCAGGCCGGGCTGGCCCTGGTGCCCCGGCGGCATGCCCTCGATCATGCCGTCGTTCAGCGTGTTGGGCGGCGTCATGCGCTTCTCCTTCTGGCGCCGGTTGCAGAACCACACCCGCACCACCTCCTTCTCCAGCTGCAGGCTGTCGGCCAGCGAGGTGATCTCCTGGGCCGAGGGCTTCGGCTGCTTGTGGAAGTGCTGCTCGAGCGCGCCCTTCACCGACACCTCGATGGAGGTGCGCTTCTTGCGCTTGCGGCCCTGCGCGGCGATCTTGTCGATGTTGGTCGGCGAGCCCGTCGACGAGTCCGCCTCCTCCAGCCACTTCTGCAGCAGCGGCTTCAGCTTGCACATGTTCTTGAAGCTGAGCTGCAGCGCCTCGAACCTGCATATCGTCGTCTGGGAGAACACGTTGCCGTAGAGGGTGCCGAGGGCGAGGCCCACGTCGGCCTGGGTGAAGCCCAGCTTGATGCGCCGCTGCTTGAACTGCTTCGCGAACGCCTCGAGGTCGTCGGAGGTCGGCGTGTCCTCCTCGCCGGCGCTGTGGTCCCTGTCGAGCGGGTGCCCCGGGTGCAGCGGGTGCCCCGACGGCGGGCTGTGGTTGTGGGCGTCGCGCAGGTGGTGCGGCAGCCCGCCCTGGTGGTTGTGCAGCTGGTGCTGGTGCTGGTGCGGCTGGTGGTGCAGGATGCCGTTCATCGCCGCGTGGTACTGCTGCAGGGCGGCGGGCGAGGGCGAGCCGCCGCCGGGGTTGTAGTGGGCCGAGGGCACGACGGGCGCGTGCCACGAGTGCGGCGAGGCCATGCCGGCCGACTGGTGCGGCGCGCGGTGGTGCATGCCCTGCTCGCCGGCGACGGACGCCGCGGCCAGGGGCTTCACGTCGAGCGTGGCGTTGCCCTGGTGCGAGTGGTGGTGCCCGTGGTGCCCGGCATGGTGCATGCCCATGGAGGCGGCCCAGGGGTCGCTGCCGGGCTGCAGGCTGGCCCAGGGGTTGGCGGAGGAGAGGCCGCCGGGGTGCGAGAGCCCGTTGGGCGAGGGCGACGAGTTCATCTGGTGGTGGTGGTGGTGGTGGTGGTGGTGCTGGGGAGCGGGCATGTACTTCATCTCGCCGGCATCGGCCGCGCTGCGGGGCGAGCCCGAGGAGTAGCCGCCCACGGCGATGTTCATCCCGCTCGCGGATCCCGTGCCGCCGTCCAGCTCGGACGAGACTGCGCTGCTAATCGGCATGTACGTCGTAGCGGCCATCTACTCCTGGCGCGCGGCACTCTCGAGGAGGCCGCCGCTCCTCGTCGCGACTCCGGCCCGGACACTGGCGAGTTCGCGAGCTCGGACCGCGGGCGAGGTGTGGCACGGAGTGCGCTCTGATTCCGGCTGCTGCAAACTGCCTGGCAGCCTCAACCGTGCAATCTGTCGCTCACACAAGGTCGGACTCACTGACCGCGGACACGCTCCTACCTACGCACTCTGCCTCCGTTCGGGCAGTCGCGGCAGCCAGAGAGGACATGCTCGCGGGCACATTCGCGCACTGGGCCGCAGCTGCAGGGCCGCGAACACTGACGGACTCGACACCACCGGTTACTGATCGCGCTCTCTCTCGGGACTTGCGACTGCTGGCCAGCGGCGCGGACAGCGCGCCAGAGAAAGAGAGAACGGTGAGGAGAGCTGCCGAGCTGCCTGGCTCTCATGCGTTATGCATGTCGTGGAGCAGAGACCGACTGACTGCCTCGCCTCGCGGCTCGCCCGAGCTCCCCGACTCGAGCCGCGGCGCGCGCCGTCGACCTCGCCGCGCGCCGCCGCCGGGACGCCCCCCTCCCGCGCGCCGAGCTGAGCCATTGGCCGGGGAGCCAAGGTGGCCGCGTGCCCCGCGCGCCCCGCGTCCACTCGGGGGGCAGAGCAGCGCGCGAGGCCCCGCCCCCGGCGGCGGCGCCCCTCCACCGCCGCCGAGTCGCGTCTCTCTCGCGCCGCCGTCGCGGCCCCTAGTCCGGACCGTGCGCTCACCGCGATCCAACCCTCGCCGCCAGCGCCGACCCGAGCCCGATTTTTCCCTCGCCCTCCTCCACCTCCTCCTCCGCCCCCACCGCCGCTTTTCTTCTGCTCTCGCGCCCGACGTTCGCCTCGTCCTTTTTGCCTGCCTCCGGCTCCCGATATTATTTTACAGCGTTTTCCCTTTTAGATAAACGTGCCCGCCGGTGCAGCGCCCTGCCCGGGCCTAGCCCCGGCCCGTCGTCTCCAGGTGGCCGGGGCCCTCCTCGCTCTCCTCGACTCGCTCGTGCTCGACGTCGTTCGTCCCGCGAAGGGCCTGCGTAGGGTTTGACGGGTCGAGGTATAGGAAAGATTCCGGGCGACGGTGTGCGCGCAACAGGTACTCATTATTCTCCGTGATTAATTAGCCCACAGGACGATGTCAATAAGAGTGGATAAACGAAACGAGTCGGTTTCGCGCTCGTCCGCTCTCTCGCATCGGTTTCGCGCGCGCGGGTCGCGCACACACACGCGGAGCGAGCGGAGCTTTAATACATTTAAATGAGAGCCACAGGTAGGAGCATTATGCTCTACGTGCCAGCCGCCCCTTAAGAGGGGTGAGTTAGATCACCCGCTCGGGTACGTGTAGGGCACGCAGTGCGCGTGCACACCGTCGGGGCGACTCGCAACCACGGCCTCGGGTGTGCATTAAATTTTCACAGCAAATGTTTTTTTCATAAGACTTTCTGCCGATTTCCTTTTTTTTTCGTCCGTCGGCCCGCTTCGTTTAAATGTCCATAGTAAATAAGCCACTTGTCTACTTCTTACCTAATCTTATCACTTTTTATATAGAAGCTCGCGGTAAAACAGGTTGCCGAGATACGTGCGCCGCATAAGAGACCCCGATGATAAATTATTAACTTCTTATTTGTAAAGCAAACATGACATTTAGCCTGGCAATAATGGGATTATAATCTATTTAACAACCACGTGAATTCTTGCCTCTCATCCGGTAAATAGATTTTATTTAATTATGAAAAACACCACTAAATCTTGAAAGTGTAAGTGAGTGATAGTGCTCCGATATCAATTTTCCTAATGACGACATTGACATATAGGCATTCATTGCTTATGCAATCTGTGTCAATGAACAAAAGTTACAAATGCAAATAACTTAACGTTTCGCAGTTACGCCACTGAAACGTAATAGTAAAAATAAAATTTTCTCAAACATTATAAAAACTAATTCATTTATATTAACTCGCGTGAACTACTCAACACTAAAAAAATCACGTGGAACAATTTTATTGTAGCAACAAATGTTTATCGTCTAAGGCAGTGTATAAAGCAACTCTGCTGGGTAGTCCCGGTGAAGAGCGTAGGTGGCTCGAGCGATATGCGCGAGGAAGAGAGGAGACAGATATTGCAAAATTGCATAATGACACGGCGCGCCGCTCGTGCGCGTAATTCTTCTGCACTGCTTTCGCGGAATAACACAGAAAGCTGGCGGGCCGCGCGCGGCACGCATCGACTTCAATACCGTTAAAAATGATGCGACCGCTCAATTGCATTAGCATACCATCGTGTGCACGCGCACACGCACCCACTTACACGCGCGCACCACTCGGGAATTGATATATCGCGCCTGAAGTTTGCGCCGGCGGAGCGGGCTCCCGTTAAAAGCTACCAATCAAATCACCGAGTTATATAAAACTGTCATTACTCGGCGCTCCGGGGATGAGCGCGGCTAACGGCAAGTGTAATCGAACTCCCCCGTCCGCGCTTCAGGTGAGGCTAAGAGACGAGGGAGCGCGCGCTCCGGCTTGTCGATTTATTTATTCGCCATTCATCAATGCGAGCGCAATATTCTAAATGCGGTGCGCGAAAAACTCGGTTGTATCGTAAATCGGATCAGTCTGTACCCGAGGGAGCTTGCTTGCTTGCCGTTTTAAATAAATCACAGATTATAATTTAGATGAGTTTTGTCAATTTTCAAGTTTATTTTTGTTCAATTTAATGATCCTCGTAAGGGATGATTTGTAACATGAAGAACGCGGATGTATCTTATCTGTAAAAAATATCATGAACTAAATTGCAATAAAAAATTTCAGCAGTTTATTATACAATATGACCTAACATCAACACTCAAAGATCCCGCAGCAGTACTTTAAGGATGCATTGTTTACGAAAAAACAGTATTGACGTTAATCACTAGACTCTAAATATGAACAAGCAAACGGAGCTCATCTAATAAGCCGTTGTACACAGTGGCGCCCAAAGCGCGCAGCGATCGATCGAGCAGTACACGAGAGTGAGAGAGAGAAAGGGGGGTGTACTCTCGCTTAAATGCCCCTTTAATTTGATTTCGACATTCGCGATTGTGTCAAATTGGATTAAACGTCTGGAGCGAAATATTTGTTTAGGACAGTCTGCGTGGGCAGCGCCGGCGAATCTTTGTGGCGAAAGTGCAACCGCATCGTAGACTAGTTTCGCCGGTGTACAAGAGAAACGACGCAAGAAGGAAGCGCCGAACTACCTGAGCGCTCGCTTGCATAATTTAGGCGCCCTTTTTTCCTTTTACCCCCTAGGAGCGGAGAGCGAAAGAGAAAGAGAGAGAGAGAGAGAGAGAGAGCCGAGCCAGTAAGCAGCCTGCAACCGAGTACCTCAACCTCCCCCTGTTCGTTCGGTCACTCTCTCCTTTCTCTCTCTTTCGCTCTATCCATATTCCCACTGAAGCGACGACCACAGGGAACTAGCTCGGGGTGCGAAAACATCTGTGAAAAGTGTCACGGCCGGTCGAAAATCTCGAAGCCCGATGATGCGTTGCTGATACGAGATAACAATACTTGACTCGCATTCTCATTAACCTGTCCCACGCCCATTGGGAATTCAGCTCGGATCATACCAAAGTTTTTCGTGTTTTACACGTTTGATTACTATCTGTCAGCTGCGATTTTTACATGCCCGATGCTACACAAGTCTACACTTTATCAGTGGAGTAAACGCTGAAAAAACACAAGACTCGTAGTCAGAGTAGGCTAGCCAAGCTGGAAATTGAAAATAGCTCCGAAGGAGACCGATACATCCTTATCTGCGCAATTACCGTAAGTTAGAAGCAATTTTTATTGAGAATTAACTGTGTTTCTTCCGAGGAACGCGCGCCGCATCGACAAAAAAAAGACGAACGTGCGTCGGACTTATCTTCAGCGGCGCACGCTTTGCCGAGCACAATATATAATTGGCCGCGCGCGCGGCGTTTCCAAGTTGAAAAGCATCGAGTGCCGCCTCAATATTCGCAAGCACAGCGTGTACGAAGCCGTTTTACATGACAATGCCACTCGGAAATGTTGAAAATTTCCAAAGTAAATAATGGTTTCCATCTGACGACGACAACAAATGTCTCTTTTCACGCGGCGCGCTGTAGCGAGCGAGCGCGCTCCGCGCCGCCCCGACAGCCGTATTATTTCCGGCACAAACTTTCGCCTCGCTGACCCGTCGAATTTTCAAAAGGGCGAGGATTGCGCAAAAAAAAAACGAGTGCCGGATGCTTCTCCGCGAGTGTGGACACCGGCGCGTCACGTCGGCGTGCGCTCGCGTCACCGACCGACAATAAACACTCGCCTGCACACGGAGGCGTGACACGAAGAATTAAAAGTAACAACGGAAAAAAGTGCAGTAAACTGCAGTGGGAGGAATAAAAGCGCTAGCTGCCTTACGGAATTAAAAACGTTCAGGCTCGAAAAAAAAACACCCTTGCAATTATGTTCTCCCCTTTTTTCTGGATTCTGCGTTGTTTTCGCGTTTATACTTCCTGATGACTGTCCTCAGGTAAATGGCATTTCAATATTTTTTTAAGCATCGCTAGTAAATCTTCGGCTTGTTTTATCTGAGCAAGAGAAAAAAGGAAGTTTAAAAAAAGGTCTTAAAACTACAAAAGAAAAAGATGACGCTCGATGTTTAGACACCGATAGTTAAAATAAGTATGAACCATATTATTTGATAAAGAAAACAAAATAGTAAACGTAAAACAATAAATAAAAAAAGTCTCTTAACTTGTTATCATGCAGGTACAGTATGAAGTATAAAAGACCTTAATGAAAATGAAAAAAAAAAGCAGCAACCTAAAAACTATGGCGAAGTAAAATCCCGGTCATAAGAGCGCAACGGAGCATAAAGCTTCCCTCTTTTTTCAAGCACAAAAAAAAAGAAGTGTCGCTCTTCTATTTTTAATGGAGGTAGCTCGCGAGAGTCTCGCCTCGCGCGTGCGAACCGCTCGCTTGATTCGTCGGGAGCCGTTTACCTGAATACTGCATCGTTACCGCATTATACTTGCCCATCACGGTCGCGGAAGTTTGTAAACCGAGTATTTAGAACGTGTCGTAGGTCGTGACAACGACGTGGCCATAAAAAAGCGAGTTCGTCGGCTGTCGCCGGTGGTGGCTGCGAACGAGACGCGCGCGTGAATGGGGCGGCCGAAGGCGCGCGCCAACCGCGGCCTTTGCGCGCTTCCTCGCGCCCCCGAATGAATATTTTAATATTTTAATACGGAATACGAGCTCTAAGGGATTTTATGGAGAGCCGCAGTCTTAACCCGCTGCGGGCGAGGCTCCTTCTGCACCGCAAGCTCGCGCCCGGAGAGTTAAGGCTCGCGTCAAGCGCTTATTCAGTTGCGATTTATCTAGTAGCTGCTGTAAAGACACAACGGAAGATGTTGGGTAATGTAAAAATATTTTGCGGGGGCCAAAAAAGCCAGACAATAAGATATACTTATGCAAAATTCAATCTTTAGAGCAAAAGAAAGATGAGAATGATGTGAAAGCGTGAATGAAAAAGTTAAGAGTGACGAAGAGGTAATGTTGCAGACGGGAGTAAGTATAAATTTCGTAGGAGTAAAAACGAGACAAATGATGCGAGAAGAGGCTGAGCAATAGTGGTGAAGAGATCAGAGTATTAGACAGTGATGGTTTTCCTAGTGCTATTACTCTACACCAGGTGGCAGCAGCGCGTGGCTATCAGAAAAGCTGCAGCACTTTAGGCTTGTGGAAAATGCTGTTCTACTCTTTTACTGACATTTATAACAAGATCCCCTTTCTTTACTTTTTTTTTAATCTGTATTGCATTATAATTTATAAAAAAATACCTACTTACGATTATTTTTGTATTGATTAAAAGATTTTATTACAGATGATGACTAATATTGTATACATTTTTGATAAATATTAATTCAAATTACTTTAATGTGTTTAAATGCTATATATTTAGATCAATTTGAAAAGATCAAAATAAGTATTTTCAATACTTTTTATTTAAGTGGTAGTTTAAATCACGTTTTTAATTAGATATTTCGTAAGTGTTAAATTAAAAATATAGTTTACTGAAATAAACTCACGTATTCTTATCGATACAAAATTATTTTTTAAATAAGTATCACGCTTGATTGGATAAAATTATACAAATTAAATTTTATAGTTTCTAGCCCGTAAATACGACTAATAAAATTATTTATCTCAAAGCACTTTGCAATAATATTGATAAAGTTATTATATAATTATTTATCCGCATTTGTTTTAGTGTGTTAGTATAATTAAGCTTTTTAAATAATTATTAGTGTATTCAGAGATATTGCATTGCTGTATGAAGGCGACAACCTTCACAGAAACGTATGTATTCCAGCGAGCAATTAGTAACATGCTGCCCTCTCTGAAGAAAGTATCAAACTAAGTATCTCAACTCAGTGGATAAAAATAAAGGGATATTACCTTTTATCCAAAGATATCGTGCGACTTAAAGTGTATATAAGATATTACTAATATCGATTTTTAATAAATTTATTCTTATTTTTGCTTTTATAAATATATTATTACAATATATTATTTTTTCCGCAAATTATTCTATTTATTGAACTCAAAATGCGATTTGAAATAAAACAAATCTAAAAAATTATGAAATTCTGCAAGCAAAAACTATTTTACATCATAAGAAATGTTTAGTAATGCATTTATATATAAATAGTACAGCATTTCAGTGAATTTCGTTTAGATTACGTTATGGTGTGTGTTTAAATAAGTACTTTGCATACTTTTATTTAGATGAACGGTTAACTATTAGATTTCGTATGGGAATAAATTGAAATTTCTGAAATGAAGCGTGAAATAACCCGAACCAATCGGATCTCATTTTTTCACCATAAAGTAATTGATAAAGTGTAGAGTCGCTCGACATCGTGGAAAAAAGCTAAAAACACTTCTAAAGTGGAAATTGATCAAAGATTTCTCAAGGGTGCAGACAAGTTTGAGAAAGGGCATTTCGTTTAATTAGTAAGAAACGGGTTTGGCGCGAGTGCGTGCTGGCATTATTCCGGTAGTGCTATTCGGTTAGACAGATACTCGATAGTTAGTCCTGAGAGAAATGGATTAATCATTAGAGCGCCCGCGGGTGCCTGCCGAGTAGACAACGCAGTTATATGTATCTCCACAGACGTTGGATTATAGTAGTCGCGGTAGATCGAATCGACGTGGCTAACTTTCCGAACCGCAATCGGCGGTGGCGCAACTGAGCGTCGGCGAGAGAGGTTGAAATTCACCTGGGAATCGAAAGCTAGAAACCTCCTTCCCGTCTGATATACCGGCCGCGAATTTGCGTTTGAAATCATCTGACGCGCGGTTATGGCTCTTTAACTTTATGCTAAATTGAATTAAGGCCCTCCGACTTTCAAAAATTACAAACGAACTATTTTCGTTCACTTTATAACATTTTTATCTCTTTAATTAAATTCACTTGTATTTATTACTAAAATATATAAATTTTTAAATAATATTAATAAAAATTGTAACAAAGTATTTTTGTTAGCATTTAATTGGTGCATGAAAAGCTGAGTATAATAACTTTAAGACCCGTATAAAGTGCACAAGTTTTGCTGAAGAAAAAAACTAACTGCCTGTGGCGTCGGATCGCACGGTGCGTAGGTATCGGGAGTTGCAAAGGAAGGCCCGAAAGTTTCACGAGATAGCGATCAATCTCCTAAAATATGCGCCGCACCAATTTACCGATCGAAATTATTATTAAGAGGTACTTGATTTTGCCTCAAGGATAGCTGGACTCTCTGCGCCTCCGTTTGACGTATTGTACAAGTTCACAACTACATCCTTTGAGCAAAATTAAAGAGCATATTTATCAACGGATGTGACTCTTCTCTTGCCTTTTTCCTTTAGACGATCTTTATTGATGAGCCCTTCATCACGTTCTTTTTTTAGAAACAACCAAAGGACGAAGAAGGAACCTGTCCAATAATTATAGACGTGAAATTATCTTTTTCAAGAGGCATTAATAATATTTTTCTAATAAAGTACTTAAATAAGAAAAAAGAGCAGTTGCACGTAAGAAAACAGACTATTTTTAAAAGAATTATATCCTCTATTGCACAAAAGTAAAATTGCAAGTAAATTGGTAATTTTCTTAATAGACTTTGAGCGTTACCGTAAACGTGTAGACGAATTAGATCGATTTTAACGGCACATAGTCAAATAGTCCGCAAGGCATAAAAACGTCTAGTAAATTCTCTTCTATCGTACAGGCAAGCGAGAGAAATGAAAATGAAACGCAAAGACGAGCGAAGAAACGAACGGCGAATTGAGTGTGCTTAAAAAAAAGAGCGCTAAGAAGAAGAAAATTTGCGTATACGCATTACATCAATATGGTGAGAGCAATAAGATGACTGACGATAAAGTGGTGGGTGTAGATACAAGATAACAATCAGTCTGCAGTAGCTCCTGGCAATCCCGTGATTATAGCCTTAGTCCTCCGGCAACTCTACTGCCTCTTGGAACTTTACGATATATTTCATATAAGTGGTCGTAGATCGGCAGGTATCCATAAGCGAGAGAAAGATATCCACAGTAAACTCACGACACCATTTACATGTCTTCTTCGGTAAGTGTATCAAACTCATTTTATGTAAAGCAGAATATTTAGAGTCATGATTTAACACACAAAATTGATTCTTATTCATAATGATTAAAAAAATGTAGATATTTAATTAAATTTGAACTTACACATTGCACACGTAATTATTTAACGATTATACAAGGTCCAAAAAAAGATAACGTAATAATGACTGACGTCACTCTAAATCTAAAGAGACTGTATCGATTTATAGTATTTAAAAAAAATCAAATTTGATTTTATAAAGTGCATGATCTTAGTCATTCGTAAATTATTTATAAAACAGGTCTAAAATGTTCCATTTTTTATCATTAATTTCTATTTACGGTCCACTAATTCATTGAATTAAATAAAACGTTCTAATTGAAAAAGGAAAGAAAATATCACAATAAAAAAAATAATTTTAACTCATTTGAATAATTCACAAACTGAAAAGTGCACTCACTGTTATACAATTTCAGGTACACAAGTTTTTAACTTACTTAAAAACAAAACAAAAGTTTTTACTGTTAAATTCATCGAATTTGCAAGGTCTTTGCTGTGCGAGGCATCGCAAGACTACCGCTTCTCGAGTACCGGTTTTGAATGAAAACAGTGTATCATATACGAAGCCCGGTAGCCCTAGGCCATGAGGTCAGCCCTCCCACTGCACACCCTCGCCTTCATGAAGTCTCCAACGCGAAAGAAGGAAGAGGCCTCACATGCGAGCACCTTGCACTTATATTTACGCAGCCCTATACTTTGCATTCTGCTATCTGTATCTCAATCCTTGGAGTGCCGCTCTCTACGCACGTGAATATACGGGTGAAGAGCGGGAGCTGCCAGAACTACGAGGAGAGGACGAGGCGGGTCCTACGGAGATTTCTGCTGCAGCGCCGGAGCAGAGGAGAGAAGAGGAGGTTGCCTCTTTGTGCCGCGTCGCCCTCGACTCCGTAATTTTCTAATTATATACTCAAAAATAATTGGTTATTACGGGTCTCGGTTGCCTGAGCAGGACCATGCGGTAAGTTAACGCGCGCGGCCAGCGCCAATGCTTGGCCGAAGCCCAAAGGGTATCACGAATGCGGCTATGAACTATACTCACTCATTTCACTGTAGCAGCGAGATACACGGGCAGCTGTACTAGGCTGTACGACGCCACTCATCAATTTCTTTTTCAGGCGAATTTTCGTAGCGAAAATTAAAATCTGTTTTCTTTTATGTTGATTATATCGAAAGCAGCATATACGAGGAGGCACCGTCGAAATAATTATAAACTATTTCTTACAAGTTAGCGTCCATGTTTGTCCACAATTAACGAAATTTTAAGAAGTTTAGAATTTACAGCAATTTTACCCGATAAGCGTTTAAAAACAATTAGCATTTCTAATTGATTTGGAGAAATACGACTTTTTTTAATACAATGCATTATTAATGCTGTGCATACTTAACCACTATTTAAAGCTGACATATAAAACTCTTATTTTATGCTATACATGGTAAAAGCCGATTAGGTGTGTATCTGCATAATAATTTGAATGCAATTTGAAAATGAAGCTACATAAATATACTCTATTATGCAGTCAATGGTCCAATTTGCATTAGAAATCTTTAAACTGTACTGCATGAATTTTCTTGTTACGAGACCTAAAAAAAATTGTCAAAGTATTGTCTTAAACGCCCGATCTTTTGAATGTTAAATATCAGCGCTAATGACGAGGGATCGACAGGAATCCAGGAAGATAAGAAAGTTTAGCATGCGACGACATGGTAGGACAAAAAAAAAAAGAAAAACAAAAGAAGGTATGCAGAAGAATGCGACTGGTTGACATGCGTACTGAGAAAATCATTCCACGAAAAAAAGAGGGGTATTAATAAAATCGGTGAAAAATCACTGTTCACTAATATCGGTCAAATCGGCTGCACTCTCACCCTCTTTCGTTGGGATCTGAATCCCCGGCTTTTTCCCTCGGCAAAGACAACCAATACCAAGTAAGAGTAGCGTATATCTGTAATATCTAGGCCTCCTAACTTGCGTGACGGACGGAGCACCGGACTGTCGATTGTCATCGAACCGCTAAGTCTCAGTCCTTCGGGAGAAAGGGAGAGTCAAGAGAAAGAAGCATCCGTATAGTATGGGAAAACGTCTCTGTGTAATTCAGGTGAGACTCGGAACATTGTCGGCCCTTCCTATTTAGTCAAGGGTTCATGCTAAGTAGCCGATCGAACAACGACGCCAGATGTATATTAAACGCTCTACTCTTTGCTGTCAATGACAACACGACGGTATCTCGCCTGCAAGATAAAATACGTCGACGCAAAGGTGACCCTCGGTCATCAGTAAACACTGATCTGAAATCATTGTACATTACTGTTGAACATTCGTCTAACAAGAAAGCATCTAGCTCACACCGAGAGAAGATAAAATAGACAACCGTGAGAACTACGCAACAGATTCATTATTATTCACGCGTGGCTTCCTCTTACTTTAAATAGTTATATTTGTTTAAAAAAAAAAACCGAAAAAGTACAATATAATACTAGGTTCATCTTTTTAAAATAATTAGAAATACAATTCGAAATAAATATACTCTGACCATTAATAAAAAAACAAATGACAAATACAGCAGAAATAAAACACAAATAAACAAAATGAGAAACCAAAATAGAAAACTGATTTAGAGGGAATTAGCTTGCAAAATTCGCGGAAGATCCGAATAATTGTTGATAACGTACAATTCCCCGTATGAAAATGTTGTGCATAAATTTGTGCATAATCTTTTTCTACGGGTCGCCAGTTGTATTTGAATAAATAATTACTTTACTTATTATTAATTTATATATAGCTCGGTATAAAAAAGAGATTTAAATAAAGGCATCTGAAAAAAATATACGGTGGGTCTATTCACACAAAATTCAAGTAAAATACGTGATTTTAACGTGGATTTAAAAATATAATAAAAACGCTACCCACTACAAAATCACAATGCTATTTCCTAGAGATTACTTCACGGATATTAAACAAAAACGTAAGTAAAAAAAAATCTAATCAAGGAAAGTGAAACCAATTAATTCAAACCTGAATTATTCCGCACCAATTATTATAAACACTTAAAAGTTTTAAACGGACATTATACGCAATTCAATTTGACAAATGAACAAATTTAAAATGTGATATATTTAAACAGAAAAATAAGCAAAAATAATATTTAAATGAATGAGGATTTATAAAAATATTAATAACAGAAGAAATAATCAGAATATTATCTATTCTATTATTAAATTCAGAAGAACAGATTCTGAAAAAAGAACCATTGCTTCCCAAGTATGCTTCTGAATCGCGGATAAGAGGGCGACCCTCTACATTTATCCGGGCTTGGGACCGGCAAGACATGTTGACCATTAACATACCTTGGCTGTATTACCGCCCTCCCTCTGATAAGTTCACTGGATGCGAAACAAAATTAATGCAAGAACTCAAATTTCAAAAAATCAGCTAATTGACCGCAAAGCATCGACGTTATATCCCGAAAGTTTACCGCTATCTACACACACAAGTTAAACAGTGCGTAGGTGAGCAAGGACATCTTAAGAGACTTACCGCGATGTTGGTCAACGATATCACTCAACTGATAAGTTTAGATATAAAATACAAATTGGTCACAAGCATACTTGGAAAGTTCTACCAACTTTTATGTATGATCTAGTGTTTGAATAAAATTTTTATTTAATACTCCATTGAAAATTAAAAAATTATGAAGCATTAAATCATGTTGGTGTAAGCTACTTTATCTGTATTCACATTCAATTTAGTTAACAAAGGTAGACTATCATATTCACTGAAACTGTGCCATCGCACGAAGTTCGATGTATTTACTAATAACCATTAAATTGAAACTACATAATATATTAATTTTTTTTCAGTATTCTTGTAGATGAGTATAAAAGCGTTATAAAAAATATTAATGTAAGAAGCAAATTACATAGTATATAATAATATCAGAATATACAAAATATTTATGCCATAAATTTTTACCTTATAATGAATCTTCAAAAGAATGGAATTTTTGTTTCAGCATGTACTTCTATATATCTATTTCTATACGAATATCTGTTTTTATCTGTCTATTTAGTAGTAGAAATTATTTAGTTGATTCAATTAATTAAATGATTTAGACTCATTACTATATTGATTTCATTACTATATTGATCTGAATGTTGACAATTTAAATATATTCTTATAGTACTATCTGTTGAAGACATCTTCAGTAGGTGAGACATTGCATTTTTACAATGTCTTCGCACCGTCGGTACAGGTAGTACCGATCAATGCACATTTACAGTGCTGTTGGGAAGAAACAACCTACTGCTAAAATACTATAGGCTCGGGGGATGATTTGATACAAATTTTCTTACTAACAAAAAAAAAAAAAAAACAAATGAATACTAATTGACCACAAGCAGACTTGGAAAGTTAAACCAACTATTTTGTATGATTTGGTATTTCAATAAAATTTTCATTTAATCCATTGCAAATTAAAACAACGGTTTATTAAATAACGTTTCTGGAAGTTACAATCCCACGAATGTGCAACTGTCTTATCAGCTCACAATCAGGTATATGTCAAAAAAACCAAAGATATAAAAATTTAAAAAATATCAGTGGCGCTTAACCCCCGGGTACGAAAAGCTGGGAAATGGAGGATTTGTAAAAATATTAATAATAGAAGAAATATTCAGAATATTATCTATTCTATTACTAATTCATGGGTCTACTGGCTATAAAACAAAAGACTAGCAAGCAAAAAAAGCTAAAAAAAATAAGGTCGAGAACGCAAAAATAAACGCGAATGACACCTGTCAGAACGAGAACCAGACCGCGAAAAATTTTGGGCGCAAATACTCTTGCTGCCAGGGACGCACTGCCATACTTGAAATCTTCTTGTCAGGAACACACTCCCGAACGTTAAATCACTAGACGTTCCGACGACGTGGGGGGACGGACCTTTTCCACCCCGCATAACTGCACTCCCGAACGCGGTATCACTTCACTCCCGAATCTGGTATCACTTCACTCCCGAACTCGATATCACTGGACGTTTCGACGACATGGGGGGACGGACCTGTTCCACCCCGCATAACTGCACTCCCGAACGCGGTATCACTTCACTTCCGAATCCGGTATACCTTCAATCCCGAACCCGATATCACTGGACGTTTCGACGACGTGGGGGGACGGACCTGTTCCACCCCGCATAACTGCACTCCCGAACGCGGTATTTCTAGACGTTTCGACGACGTGGGGGGACGGACCTTTTCCACCCTGCATAACTGCACTCCCGAACGCGGTATCACTCGATGCTTCGATGTTGAGGTGGAGTAATCCATTTACCATCCTGATTCACTTCACTCCCGATCACGAAATTATGTTCACTTGAGCGATCCCGAAAAGTTGGGTATATCTAAAAAAACCTACGATATAAAAATTTAAAAAATATCAGTGGCGCTTAACCCCCGGGTACCAAAAGTTGGGAAGTGGAGGATTTGTAAAAATATTAATAATAGAAGAAATATTCAGAATTTTATCTATTCTGTTAATAATTCATGGGCCTACTGGCTATAAAACAAACGACTAGCGAGCAAAAAAAGGTAAAAAAAATAAGGTCGAGAACGCAAAAATAAACGCGAATGACCTGTCAGAACGAGAACCAAACCGCGAAATTTTTTGGGCGCTCATACTCTTGCTGCCAGGGACGCACTGCCATACTTGAAATCTTCCTGTCAGAAACACACTCCCGAACGTTAAATCACTAGACGTTCCGACGACGTGGGGGGACGGACCTTTTCCACCCCGCATCACTGCACTCCCGAACGCGGTATCACTTCACTCCC
>JAXIUT010000009.1:27619343-27631354 GCA_035586675.1 Eurytoma californica | reverse complement strand
ATTTTCACGCGGTAGTGGTGAAAAATAGCATACGCACCACGGAAGGAAACAATGAAAGCTTCAGATCGCATGTTTATCGCCCGAGGCTTCGCCTTGGGCGACAATTTACCTGCGATCTGACCCATTCCTTATTTTCCCACCGAATGTGCGTAATATACCAATACAGGAGAATAAAAAACGCAAAAACGCAGTTATAAAAAAAAAAAAATAAAAAAAGGGGCTAAATCGCTATTGACTCTAATACACTAAATTGAACGCAAGACGCAAATCATACATAAACGCAGGTACAAAAAAAAAAAAAAAAATAAATTTATTGGTAGGTGAGGGGTGAGAAAAAATAAATTAATGAATTTTTATTCCCAATAAAGCTCTATCTTCAGTAGATAGTATCGATCTCTGCACTATTAGTGTCGTTCGGGGAACCTACTGCTAAAAAAGCTAATATGGTCAGGGGATGAATTCATGAAAACTTTTTTATTGACTTAAAAGAAAAAAAATCACTGCACAATCACAGTGCCGTTGGCCCGTGATAAACTAAAACAAAAACTAAACTAATCCTTTTAACCTACTGCAAAAGAAGCTAATAGGGTCCGCGAATAATTAACTAACATTTGTAAAATAAATTATATTTTACTAATAACAAATTTGTGAATAACTTAAAAAAAAATACTACCCTGATTGGTCTTATTAAGAAATTAATTTTTACTTTAACTGTACTATTGTTAAATCTAACGTCTCTTGTTGCGGGTGTATATATTAAGAAACTACATAAAACGATATTTACTTCAGCGAAAAATTAAAATGTTATCGCATCTTTTTGCATTGCAATCAGCAAAATACTTTTACTAGTTTTTATGATAAATGAAAAGAAAGGTTGTTTACAAGAAAAAAAAATTACTCACTTCCTTGTTGAAGTCGACGATTATTTTAAGTCTAATTTTTTACCTTTAGATCTGAGATTCCTCCAAATTTCAGCAAGTTATAGTCCACAATTCAAAATTTGTTTTTTATTTTTTTTCATTAATAAATTATATGCTGTAAACTTTTTTATACTATTTTCATTACTATGTGACTCTGAATATTGACATGTTAAATGTTTTCTTTTTAATATTTTTCTATTAATCTTTATTATCTGTTTATTATCTGTTCTGCAAAAAAAATTTTTTATAGTATTAAATAAATTTAGTAATACTTAATAGTAATAAATTAAGTTGTGTAAAAATTCATTAGTTTCATCGAATATTGAAAATTGAAAAATAATTGGAGCGTATAAGCTTAACTTATAGTGAAGCACAAATGTCATGGACTGACGTCTGAAAAGAAGCAAAAAAGTAGCCTTGCTTTTTCTGCAGATTTTAAATTTTTCGTGGAAAAGCTAGATAATCCTTTTTTACGTTCAAGAGTCAGTGTATGGCATTTATGCGTCACTGCCGAAAGACAACAAATATGGCCATAATTGCAGCGCTGATTGTTCACAAATGTTTAAAATATTAAAAAATTACGACTTTAAATGCTTCGAAATAGCTGTTATCAGTCAATCCTAAGTTGCCTGATAGCAGCCATTTGTTTTTCAAGATGTTATGTCAATATAGAAAAATTGTCTGAACACACTTGAAATGGTAGTACTATTTCGAGCAGTATTATTTCGTATGTTTTTATCCGCATTTTTTTATATAATAAAAGAAGAGAATAAAAAACAACTTAAAGAGAAGTATTCAAAATAAAATTTGATGATTTCTTGGAACTTAAAATATTGTACGTTTTAATGAAAGTTAATAGTCGCCAAGGGTTTGCTTAATCCATATTAAATGAGGAAGTTAGAAGCAGATGTTATCCTTGTTGGGTCATCGGTAGTTAAAAATTTTATCCTATCAAGTGTCGAAAGACAATGTTTTTTACTTTATCGATGTTGTGTTGAGTGCAATAACAAATTCACGATAAAATAACAGACCCAAAATAAATTAGGAACTCCAAACCATGAAATGATATTTAACGTTTCAGATATTTGCATATTTTTACATTCAGAAGCGAGTGTGCTGTCAACGTAAAATCACCGAATTATCATAAAAAGGTAGCGCAACGATCCTATCCGCCGATTATAAACTTTTCAGTTTTTAAAAATCAATGAGATGCGCTTTGAATGAGGTATTACGTATGTTATACATATTCACTTTAATCGAAGCAAAGAAAATAATCAAAAAAAAGGGTATAGATTTTAAGTATCTTAACAAACACCGTACATGTAATTAATTGCTTTTGAGAAAATCACTAATTTTGCTTCTTAAGCTTTGTAAAAGTAAAAAACTACTGTTCTAAAAACATTTTAAAAGATCTATTTTATACCCTAGGACTATAATATACAAACTTGCAATGAACAACTAAACAATGAAATTTTTGCGAAGAATTAAAGTTGATGAAAAAAATATTATATGGGGCAGTTCTTAAACGATATAGCAATCAAAATCGCGCACATAATAACTTCCTGTCACACATTAGTAAAGTATGTAATGTCAAACTGCGTCATGCAAAAGACTATAAATTAGGGGAGTCGTAGCTTCATGTCGGTTAAGGAATTGAATCTTTTCCTTTCAGCACGTGCTCACTATTATCTAATGTGCTCACTATGCAATAGTACATTTTTTACGACTCTTACAAGATATTTATAGTTATGTTTCCTTTTTTTTAATTAAATCAAGAAATCCTACAAAAATGACCAGAATTATTAAAAAAAATGTTATACTACGGATGAATAAAATTAATAAAATATAGACATACATTAAAAGTACACTTTCAATAATGCCACATTGTAAAATGTTGTTAGTAAAAGAAAAGTTGTGTAATTCATTGTAAAGATCCTTTGTCACTGCGTCATAGTGCTGTATGAAGATGTACCCCTCTGATGAATTCACCCACGGATGTTCCATGCGGAGCTTGTGCATATACCAGATCAGAACGAATCATTAGCTCTTAAAGTTAGCACAATAGGGTCACGCGACCCCAGGAAGTTTAGCGAGAAAGAGGATCTTTTTTCGCGCGTCGTTCCGCACTTTGATATCTAAATCCGGGACGCAGTGAAAACCCGGAACAAGGACATATCCGTACTTTGGTGCGAATGATTTACGGCTTACGTTCCCTTCCTTTTTCTCTGTGATTCACTTCACCCTCTTTTGCGGGAGTATTGAACAGCCACGTGTGAGCTCATTTCTTCTCTTCCCTCCTTTTTTCTACTTAATGTTGTGAATGTATTTGTCATATTTTCAGCTGAAATATTTGCAAACATCTAATTTTAAAATTTATTGTAAATGAGGAAGATGACTGCAACTTGATTTTTATTGCAAACAATATAAAATTTAAAACTTAGCAGTATAGGACACTATATATACTTATAAGTTTTATTGCTTCGATTTTAATTAATTATTACGTTTTTCAATTATAAAAATAATATTCTTTGCAAATCAATAATTAATTAATGAAAGGCGTGTTCCAAGCTGCATATCATATTTTCAAAAATCTTAAATTACTACTCGACTTTTAAAAAAGTTATATAAAAGAAAATTTTCTGGACTATTACATCAAATGAAAATGATTCGCACAGATTAGGTTTTTTAAATAGTTAGTTTGGTGTATATTTATTAATATACAAATTTGAATTATCGCATCTTATATTTTTCTCACACTTTACAATTCTTTTCGAAAGCTCTTCAAGGTATGGAAATACCACCCTGGAGTGGAACTCGATGCATAATGGTGAAAAGAATATTTTTCGTGGTAGAATCAAGCTAAAAATTAGTATAGAAATACAGACACAAAACGAGGAGAATGAAAAATATACAAGCATAGAGAAAATATAGGGGAGGTGGAAAGAGGACAGCTTGCATAACGCGGTGCATCTCCTCTTTGCGGTTGAACGTCGGGGATCGAAGCGGCGAGTTTAGCCTGAATGTGTGCACGCAACGGTGGTCAAGAGGTCAAAAGGAAACCCTCTTCTTACGAGTGCACCCGCCATTGTCCGGCTCACAGTGGAAAGCGAAGTGCGACCGGGCTACTTAGCATATCGTGACACACGGACAAATTTCATCCCTAAACACTTGCAAATAAAAGATAAAGGGCACCAAATTGGTCCAGTGAAAGCGGCATAAATCAAAATATGAGAAAATACAGAGGCATGCCCGTGGCGTTCTGGCCTAAAGTGAAGGATTTATGGGGTTTCCCGGTGTGTGTAAAAAAGGGCGTGCTGTTGTCCTCCCGCGCGATGCTGCTCGTGCCAGTGTACGTATACAAATACACACGCGTGCGCTCTGAAGCATATTTTTCCGGGCACCGGCAGCAGCAGCCGCGGATCAACGCAAACGACGGGGCAGGTTGGACTTTTGTTTAAAAACATGATCTATCGCTTAAATACCTAAACTGTACAATTTATGGGTTCACGGCGGGATCTTCGTTTGTCTCACTTTCTTTTTCGGAGTATGTATATTTTTAGAAGGAAGGTGCATCTAAGATATAAAATACGTCGTCTATACGACCTCCCACGCTTTTCAATATCCCCATATCCCCTTATATTTGGCGGTAGGACTTACGAGTGTGACAGCATGTACTCTTTCATTCTGTGGCTTTTTGTATCCGAGTCTCGACCCGAGGCCTTCACACTTATTCCTCGCAGGTGACCCCATCCTTTATATTGCACCCCGCTAACGATTCTTTTATCATTTCGACACACTTTCGACTTCGATTCAAGCATACATTCTTCCCTCTGTCTCTTTCGATGAGTTTCGGAGTCAAAAGAAACCACCGTCCGCCTATTTTTCAACTAATAGAATTAAAGTTCTTCTGCTTTATTTCGGGAAAGGGAAAATACACCTTCCAGTATGACACATTTTGAGACAAAACAAATTAAATGAGTATGCTTTAAAAGGGCAGAATTCAAGTTTTTAAATAGTTTCAAAAACGCTTAAATAAATGATCATTACTTGCGAGGGTGTAAATATACTGAATTATTAAAAAATAAGCGATAATTTTAAAAGACAATGACTTTTTAAATAAATTAATTTTTTATAGTAGTAGAAAGACAAATTTATTATAATTTGTTGTAAAACTATACCCTAGTGTTTTTAATACCACATATATCAGTAAATTACAACTAGGCTCGCCACATGGCGATCGCTTCGCGCTTACTCTTCATTATGATAGTACAAGATGTTTTTTTTTTATTGCAAAATAACAGTTTTTAATCGAAAATCAACCGTCATTCATGTGGAGTCAATTTTAAAGAAAAATATTAAATATAAAAATGTATTTTTGAGCTCAACAGCTTTTATGTTTAATGTTTTATTGTAAATTGTCATCCTAAAATGTTTGGAGACAAAATCTGCTTTTTTTTTAATGTAAAAAGGCATTTTTCAATTGATAATCATCTGTCATTTGTTTGGATTAAATTTTAGAGAAAAATGATAAATATAAAAAAGTTGTATTTTTTGAGATCTACAACTTTTGTATTTAACATTTTTGTCAGATATCAAATCCTTAAAAGTTTATTGGCTAAAATACGCTTGTTTGAGGTAAAAACAACATTCAACCACGATTCTGTCACAATTATTACCTTCTACAAAAAAATTGTGTACACAAAAAAGATGTAATTTGTATAGCTCTAAAATACATTTTCTGCTTTTTTTTAATAATCAATATTTTTCAATATAGACCAAGAAAAGTGATTTTTTTTCATTTTTTAAATGTACTCTTTGGGCGGCTGTATGCGTAGGATTTTATGTAATGGGTCATAAACCTTATTACCTCGGCGTCACCTTCTAGTAGTAAGACGAATGTTCTGTGAAAATTTCAGCCAATACGGTTGAAATACAAATGAGATATCTTATAATCAAACAAAATCGCACATACACCCACTTTTTGCTCTAGTGAATATATAAGGCACTTGCGTGTAGCGGTCGTGCCTAAAAACGAATCTGCCACTATCGAATAAGACGAAAACGTAAGTGGTTCTATCAATAGGAAGGGTACGCAAGAATCGAATAATAATTGTTCCTAACATTTTTATCAGAGAATGATAAAATGTTAAACAAACAATTTAAATACTGTTTTATTCAATTAAAATAACAATTTAAATAACGGCACCAATGAATTATGCATTAATAAACAATTGCTTTTGATTGCTTTGAACGATGGGAGCAATATAATTTTTTTTCGTTAGGATCATTCGAGTCCTCTTTTCTAATTTTTTATTTAAAATAAAACATATGCAGGATTATAAAAAATAATAAAAAATAAATAAATAAACAAATGACTAAAAAACAAAATTTCTAAAATATTTCCAATCCACCTTAAGAAAAACATTTCTCTAGCTTATCATTTTCCTTCGCTCAATCTTAATCACGTTAAAACTGTGGAAAATAGCAACGGCCAGAAAATAAGGGAATTCCGCGAAGAGTTGAACATAACTTATATGGCGCCTAGGAAAAAACGGAAACCCTCTGGGGTATTGTTTCTCAGCGCGCGTGCGATGAGCGTTTCTCCGAGTTGCGTGGCGTGCGCTGGCCTAAGCTCTCGAGAGGGGGGGACCCGGGGGATGGCGGCCTACAGGCCCTACGGTCTACAGAAAAGTTATGCAGTCGACACGGCTTCCGTGGTAGGTTGACAGAATCTTCGGCGCGATCTCCGCCTCGGCGTCGCCCGTCAAGATCTCCTCCGGCTCTCTTCCTTTTGTTTTACTGACGAGGCCCCGGCCCCGGCTCGCGCACCTCCGATGGGGCCGCTGGTCGACCGGCCGACCGTCCGTTTTCGTGCGTTTACGCAGCATCTATCGACGCCACGATCTTAAGTGCTCGGCGTTACCCCTCTCTCACCTCCGCCGCTCGGAAAGTCCGAGAAAAAGAAAAGGAAATGCGCGTGCTCGCCTTTTCTCTGGCCTGCGCCATCACGCGTTTGGCTAAGTATTCGGCCCTTTTTTCTTAGAGGGTACCTTTTTTTTCTGGGCACCGGTTCGGCCAATATTCTGTAAAGTCACTTAAGCTCTCCGTGACGGGTTCAATCAATTAGCAGAACTGAGTATGGCAATACAATTTTAAGCTCTGTAATCTCTTACTTATGATCGAGGGATAAGTCAACACTCCGATGAGGGATCTTCACACTGAACCAGCAGTTACCTGTAAATCATCTTAGTAAATGCTTTTCTCTATTTTATCGAGTTTTTTCGTTTTTCACCTAGGCTTACGTGTATTTGCAAAAATGTTAGTAATCTTTTGTAAAATTTACTAAAAATATTATATGAATCTTATTTTATCAATTCAACAAATAATAAAATTTTATTAACTTCTGATACAATTTAAGAGAGTTTGGATAGTTTCTAATTTAATAATTATCGTGAACAATTATAAATTTTATACAAAATTAAACGTGTTTACTATAGTCACTTTAAAACAACAAAAAAGACTATATCAAACATTCCATAGATAATTTGAAGATTAGTAACATTAAAAACTTAAAAAATATAAGGATAATTATTAAAAATTTCAGGCACAAAAAGAAAAAACCAAAATAAAAGCAAATACTTTTCATCAAAACTTTTAAGCTCAATATTGTCATAAATTTGCACAGTAAGTTAACCTTAAGCGTTCCGTGATCATGTTACGTTTCAGTCTTTTTTATTACGGTATACATAAGCAAATTTTACTGCAAACAAAAAATTAAAAAATTTGCAACAACGAAAATGCATAGTTAAAGTTACTTTTATTACTTCCAAACAGTAATTTAATCGATCACTAATGAAACTGACATCGATGTTTTTCATCATCTATCTGCAGCATCACTGTGGAGACGCCCAGGGAGTCATTTCTTACATAAAGGTGCCAACGTTGATGCAGTAGACCGATAAGGTATCCGTCAACGTAATGCGAATAATACGTGAATTATTTATACGTTCGTCTTTTATCAGTTCGCTCGAGTCTCGGTTCCGATGGTCGATAACGAGCGTCCGATATCTCGAGTGTCGATTTGATGGACTTAAATAGCAGTGCCGAAGGAGGTTTTTCTCGGGAACTTATAAGTAAGTCCAGGACGCGGAGATGGAGAAGGTAAAAAATCGACGTCCGCTTAAACAATGTATTTATGTATCACAGGGATCAAGCGCGCGAGGGAACGAGCTACGCCCGACTACCAGTCAACTTTACAAGCCTCGTACTGCTGCTTACATGTATATATTTATGAAAGCTCGGACAATATTCATAGAATCAACGAGGAGACTGGGTTTTCCTCCTCATACAGCTTGACAGCGTTTGTTCGAAATTCGAATTTCATCCGAATCTCTTATCAAGATTAGTTAAAGTCGAAGACTTCGGTATACATTTGCAGTAAGATGGATCGACTACAAAATCTTTCATCGAGTCACCTCAATCCGATCATTTACAAATCATTGCAATAAAGCTCTTGATTTAGTATTCAAAACTATCTTTAAGGGTGCTATACAATGTTGTAAGCAACTAACGTAGCAACATCTTTACGGTAGTATTTTCGGTCGGAGCTTGAAGGAAGACTTAAAAAATAGAAAGGAAAAGAGCTTAAAATTTTTTTAATTTAAATTATATTTGTCATAATCGTTAAGATTAAAAGAAATGGAAAAATGAATGACTATAAAAATAAAAACAAAAACACTGTCTCTTTGGGGAAGTAACGACAAATCCTTTATCTTGTAAAATAAAATATCTGTAAAAAGATTAATAACAAAAAAATGCAACCTTTTTAACTTATAGTTAAAGCTACATTATTTCATTTCAAATTTGTAACTGTGCAGCAGAATTTTACTACAATTCAACTGTCCCGAAAATTTATTTGAAAAGAAGTTTTCATTTTAGAGAAATTATAAATTTTTAACTGCAAATTTGTATGTACGCATCAATTTTTAAAACAAAATGGTATATAATAATACATTTTTTGTTATTATTCCCGAAGCGCTTCTGCTCGTCATGAACGTACTCGAGCGAAACATACAAAGCTTCTCATAATCCATTTGTCGTTCTCACTTTCCTTTCACGCAATATAGCGAAAGCGTAACCCCCGGTGGCTTTCTTTATTGCGGGCACCACTCTCTCCATTTTTCAGCAACAGCCGAGATGAATAGAACTAGCTGTGAAGAGCTGGAGAGGGTCTTTAGGACGGGCCCCGGTGTACCTGATTTCAACCCTCCCTACGTAGCAGGTTGCTTCCAGGGTTGAGGTCATGTTTTTATTGTAACTGGCGATCCTATCTCAAGGCCAAGACGCTGCCCGCAATCGCGCCACACGATCTGCATTTTCCCTCTTCTCCTATCTTTTTCTAGTGAACGCTACGGCGTTTACCTGCATCCGCGCCTCCGAACGCCGGTGCCACGGCGTGCGACACACCGGCGAAAGTCCCCTTCCTTACTGTTATTTTCGACCCGAAGTTAATCACTTCACTCCGCGTATACCACGAATCTGTCTTGTTGGAGATTTTATGTGCTCACGTTTTTCTTCTTCCTGCTCCTCTCTTATCTGCCCTTCGAGTCTTAGGTACAAGCGAGATACACGTGTTTCGTGGAAACGAGCTTCGCAATTTAAGATGAGGAACCGGAGGTTGACAAAATTATTGTTTTAGCTATTGACGCTTGACGTGCGACACCAAGTCGTGTTTACACCTTTTCTGAGAAATGGGGGTGTTTTAGGAAAAGATTGTAGCACATGTCTTATCAGCTTGTCTTTTTTACTTTGTGTGCTGAGAACTACCCTGTATAACATTGTCGAAACTTTCGCTATATGCATACTAAGATGGGTAGCACTATTAGATTCAAGGAAAATTGTAATTTTCTGCTGACATCACAATAATTTGTTTTATAATAATAAATGGAATGAGCTATCAAATTTAAAAGGGTTTTTCATTTTCATTTTGAAATAGTACTATTATGAACTATTCATTTGCCATGACATTTTGTTTTTAATTAAAGATAAAAATATTATTAAATAAAAATAAAAATTAACGTTTATTCAAGTTAGCTCTGAATATCATTCAGACGAATAATTAATCTCCTAATTATGCTTATACTTAATAGAACATCGTTTCTGATACCTCTTACACATTTCATCAGATCAGAAAAATTTTATATTAAAAATTTTCCCTATAAAATAATAGTAAATATTATTTATAAGATATTCCTACGATCTTGTGAAGAAAAGTTTTATGTATAATAATTATCCGATCTGATCAAGCGTAAAAGATTTTTAAAAAGTTATCATATTAAAAGTAAAAAGATTATTTATCTGCCACCCACCGTTAAATTCATGAAACAGATATATCCGTATTGCTGACTTTCTACTCGACGGATTAAAATAAAAATATCTTTTAAAAAGCGTAAAAACTGCAACTCTTCCGAATCGTCAAACCATTCAAAGATAGGAAAATTATGAATAGTAATTGGAGAAAGCTGTAAAACGGCTACAAAAACTGGAGCCTGCAGAAACACAGGCGACCACTGCAAAAGGGGAAGGGAGCCGTGAGAAAAGTGCCGAGCGAATCGCGACTTCGAAATTAAGTCCAACGGGATCGAGATGAACGATCGGCTCGCCGTTTCCCTCGTTCGAGCTCATTCCCCGGCGACGTTCGATTTTTCGCCGCGGCACGCGGTCGAGGGGACACGTCGGGAAGAAAGGGACGACGACGGCCGCCTCGGCGAATTTTTCCCGACAGTCGTGAACGGAGCAAAAGCGAGGGCCCGCTGAAAAAAAAGTACCGGGGCGCGCACGCGCGCAGAGTCGATTGGCCAAATTGCCAGCGCGGCGATCTTATCGCTGAGAGTCGGGGGGACTTTCACGGAAAAGCAGCGGCGTGTCGTGCACCGCGGGCCGCGTGCAAAGCCCGTCGGCGAATGGCCGCGCCGATCGCTTTGTAATGGCTCCCGCGGCCCGGCCAACAATACCCTTCCTCTTTGTGTATCAGCCGAACTACACTGCACTACTTTAACGCGCACTGCTGGGTAACATCTTTTTTTTCTATTGCGGTAATAGAAGATATCTGTTTTTATATGCACGTAATTTGTTGTATCTTTAAATAGTATTGCTTAATTCACAATTATTTTTTTATAACATTATTTCAAGTGTTATAAATTTAACAGGCGTGAACGTAATAAGCTGCAATAATCCCAAGTATTTTGAATTATTGGATTTATGACCAGTTAGATGAAAAGACCAGGGTCTTTAGCCGAGGTGCGGGAGAGTCCGGCAGGATCCGTGGCGCCTGAGAAGACCCCTGGGAAGCAAGTCAATGGAAAGAGAAATTTGAGAAAGCGATCGCCAAAACAAATCGACGGGATACGGATTTGCAGTTGACTGCGTAAGCTTTTGTCATAACTATCAAAGGTTTTGAAAAATATTAAGGGTTCTCGACGAAGAAGAAGGGACAGAACAGAACGACTGTCGGAGAAAGTGAAGGTTGTATTTCATAAGAAAATGGCTCTGCGGTAAAATTGGTAAACCAAATTTTGGGAAATCAAGTTTGCGGTTACGAGATGTTGAAAAGTATTAGAGTTCACTTCAATCGAAATTCTTTAATTTATGTTAAAAAACCAAAAATACATTTTTTCATTAGTAACAAACAACTGGTAAACGAATAAAAAGTGGTACATATAATTTTGATGGACTATTTAGCCTTCGTCAATATGATATACTTTACTAATTTAATTATAATTGATATTAAGAAGAAAATTGAAAAGTTAATTAATTATTCTACCGAATAAAAGCATTAGGTAAAATAATTTCATAAACGTTTTTTAAAAGTCGCAAAAGAATGATGGAACGCAGGGGGCTGGATGGTAATGGAGACTGACAAACCGATAGGAGGTGGTACCGATACTTCTCGGGTGCAATTTATCACCCGACTACGGCGCGAAGTAGCCTAGCGAGGCAGGCATCCACAGATCCTGCCCCAGTCAGCTGCGTAGAGTAGAAAACGTATATACACGCGCGTGAAACGCGTTAAAGTTAGGTCGTCATAGCCGT
>JAXIUT010000009.1:27604093-27619243 GCA_035586675.1 Eurytoma californica | reverse complement strand
GCCCCAGTCAGCTGCGTAGAGTAGAAAACGTATATACACGCGCGTGAAACGCGTTAAAGTTAGGTCGTCATAGCCGTGATCCTCAATTCCTGGTGCGCACGAGTGGGCTGGGTTGTGGTTCACTGTCCGATGAGGCCCTCATTACCACGCCTCCATACTTCCTAGTCATTATCTGGTCCGTATTTCGTGGGCTCCAAATACCATCGCGGCCGCATATTTCTTTCGTTTCTTTTTCTTTTTGACATAACATTAGTTTGACACGTCAAAATTTTACTATCAAGAAATGTGTCTTTTTTTATTTTTATTTTTATTTTACTTTTTTAATTTGCGATACTAGTAGCATTAGTTGCAACGAGAATAATTTGGAGATAGTGATCACTTTATTCTCACAGCACATCTTTTATACATTCATAATACTGATAGTCGTAGAGTAAACGAGATAATTAGTAAATAAAATAAAATTTATTATTATTACAAAAGACAAGCAGCTAAAGAGATTTAAAAGTCCAATTAAAAAGCTCTTAAAAAAGCGTATTTATTCTTCTGATACGTTACAGTAAATAAATAATTAAAGAGAGGCAGGCCAACGAAAACAAATATATCGTTTCGCGCGGGGTGATAGATGATGATGCTTATTTGGCTTGTGGATGGAGAAAGAAATACAGAGTAAGAATGAGTAAGGGCAGAAGGGTGGAGGAATGAGTTGTGCCGGCGTCACCGCACGCCCAAAAGGAGCGAGATAGCGCGCTATGCTGACCCGTGGGGTTTCGGAGCCCCCTAAACCGTTATGGGTACGCCGCCTTCTTTCCAGGCTCAAGGGCGTGCATGCTCGAGGATTTTCGAAGCAAGGAGGCGAGGCAATTAGAAGACCCAGCGGGGTGCCAAAATCTTTGCAGTCCTCCTTCTCTACCTATCACTTTTACTTCGTCTCCTTCTCATTTTTTTTCCTCTTGCCTCCTCGGACGGACACTTCTCCGCCGATTATCATCCTCGTGGTACAGACCGTGCCTTTTTTCAATAGCGCATCATGGGTGAGTTTAGCACCTTTTATTTCTATGTTTTTGTCAAATTAATATTCTCTCCGGCTAGATTTATCGTTGAAATTAAAGGATTCCATTAGTATCCGATGGCGCACGTGATGGATTTATAAATGAACTTAATTATAAATGAAGTATTAGTTTCGTCAGAAGTTTATTTAAATAAGAAAAAGTTTTGCAACAAATGTTTCTTAAAAGAAAAAAAATCAGAAAATGTATCGAAAAAAAGAATTTTTTAAATCATGATGAACGAAAAAAAATATCTTAAGACAGATGAGACAGGACCCGCCTCCATTTCGAATTTTTGTACAACCCGAAATTAAAATTCCTCTATTTCTATAGTGACAATACAAATACACTAAAGGTTTAAATCAACCTACTTTATTCAACTAAAATCAAGTGGCTGTTTGTTTCTTCACTAATATAACATCTTCCAATGAGATAGACACAGTATTTTATTTATTTTTTGATAATCATTATTTTTATTTTTTTATTATTTAAAGTATGAATTAAAATAATAACTAAATAAAACAAAAATACCGATCACAGAAATCAATATAATTATGAGAATTTTCAAAAACAGCGACATAAGAAATATTGAAAGTGAATTAATATATCGTTATCTTCTTAACAAAAAGCAAATTTTGATACAAAGCATTTCATAAAGTTTTGAAAAATCTATTATGACTTATTATATTCCAATAAATAAATAAATCATTGCACATGTTTACTATTAGTTGTAGTGAAAATAAAGTAATGTCTATCACAAATCAGTGTTGGTAAAGCAGAATCCATTTTTGCACACGGAAGATAAATTATTAATACAAAAGTAGGATTTGCGATAAAATAACGAGTTTTGTTTCATCGAAAATCCTATTTTTACATTAGAAAAATAAGGAATAAAATCAACAATTGCCATAATAAACCAAGAATCGGTGGGAGAACCGGCTCCGTATACGTTGCAAGTCGTATTCGCGCACGGTACCAATGTATTAATATAAAACCATTGCAGCATTTTCGTACTAGCTCATGATATTTTTCGGGTATAAATATATGTACAACCTCCAGCGGTAATTATAATCTACTTTACCGTGAAATGGAATATGGAATAATATCTGCATTATCAAGGCATGGTAAACTAAAACTTTTTGTACGTCCGCCTTACCGACATGGTGTTTATAAGGATTTACAACCTCCCATGATAACTATATCTACTTTACCATGAAATAAATACAATATCTGCATTATCAAGTCATGGATAAACTAAAACTTATTCTGTACGTCCGTTTTACTGACACTTATTACATAAATCATGTAAATAAATAAATCAATGCATAAATTATTATTATTCAATGAAGTAATGTACTGTAATATCTACACAGGTCAGTATTGGATAAAGCAGAGTCCATTTTAACCCACTAAATATAAATTATCTACAAATGCTGATAAATGTAATATCTACTTTACCATAAAAGAATATCTGCTTTATCATGTCATAGTAAATTAAAACTTTTCTATATCCATTTTACTTATATATTTAGTACACAAATCATAAAACTAAATATAGTGAATGAAGTTCATTAATTTAAAATACTAGTAAATTCAAAATTCTATATAATACTCTTATGTTTAAATATATCTCCAAAAATAATTGATCAATTCTTAATAGCTTTTCAATTGGTTTTTCTATTATTAATAATATTATAAGATACTGATGCAAATAAATACACATTACTTTCTAAAAAACATTGTTTATTGAAATGTAAATAGATTTTACAAATTGTAAATATTGTACAAGATTAAATTATTTTTTAAAAATATCGTTTCATTAGTAGATTTACGTCGAATGAAACACTGCTAATGAGTTAACAAGGGGATCGAACTTCTTGTTATGTTTCCATGCCAACTTTCGAGTTGGTGGCAGAATGAGCCGAACCAGTTCAGTTTGCTTACGTTGTTATATAATAACCTTATTCTAATATTTACATTTATAATAACAAACTAAAATAATGGTAAACAAGTGCTAAGATTAGTTCTTTATTATTTACTGTGACTCTGTGAATCATGATACGATACATTGGTTTTTCCAGCATTTCACGTGAAATAATAGTTATTTAAATACCTTTACGGAAACAAAAAGTAAAATTAATAAAATGGCTATGAAGACTCAACAGTGCCAGATGTGCAATCGAGGTGTAACGCCTTTTGGCAACAGCAATGACAAATTCTGTGGTTCACAGACGTATACTCTCGTGCAAAGCCCACGATCCACCATCCAGCTTACAAGCTTACAAAGAAAATGTTGTCCCATGTAAGTACTGCTTCCATGCGATTTTTTATTGTTAAGTGTTTATTGGTTTGATCTGTGAATATTCATAAAAGATAAATGATTTAAAGAGAAGACTTAACTTAACTTTAAACCTTAAAAATTTTAAAAGATAGAATGTATTCTCGTACAAATTTTTTATCATCTTACATATTTTATTTAAAGCTTTTAACAAATAATAATCATTACATCTAATCGGAATAGAGTTATAATAAAAATATTTCAGGTTACAAAACGTTTCAGATTTTATTGTACACTTCTATAAATTATAATTATAAGTATAAAACTATTCTAAGCTTAACAATTTATTTATATTTTTTTTATTGAAAAGCAATTACAAAATACATAAAAAGTAATCACAGATAATATCATTTAACGTATATATCTGAAATAATAAATTCATATACAATGAATCTGCTTCAAAATATTGTCTATAAAAATACAGGGGTTCTTAATTTATTAAACTGATAGTATCGTCCTTCATAACTAGTGAAAGTATGTATGTACAATGCAGTTCAATTTCAGAGTTCAAGTGTAGAGGAGCAATCAAATTGAAGTAATTTGAAATTATAAATTGAAATGTTAAGATTGCTTTAGATAATAACAGGTTTGCGATGAATAATGTACAGGCGAGTTTAATAACGTTGAAAAATCATTTCAATTAAGCTATTGATTTTGCATTATTGGTTAATATAATTTTAGTTTCTATATTAGTTGTGAATATAATATTAGTATTGAGGCAAATGGCTCAGGTATTATGAAATTATAAACTTTTATAAGTTATTTTCGTTACGAGGGTATAATGTGACACATTTTTTTGTATTACTATGCCCCAGTTCCGAACAAAATTGTTTGAATAGCCATGCCTAATGAGAATACTGAAAGGAATATTTATGTACGCAAAGTAATCTTTCCGCAATGAGTGCAAAAAATTTACTACCACTTTACGCTCAAATCACATAGTTATTTTGTGATCAATTTGTTTCATCCCTTGCATGTATAACAAAATTTCAAAATATTAATCATTAATATTTAAAAATACACCCTTTCATAGAATAGTTGACTACAATTCATCATTTAGTCGAAATTAAAGATTACATATAAAAATAACTTTTGAATTCAACTTGAATTTTATCTAATCTTTTTATCAAATCATTATTAATTAGCCTTGTATTGATATTATGAATTTCTAAAAAAAATAGTAAATATCTCAATAAAATATTTATTCTAAATTAACAAAAGAAAATTAATTACCGATTAATTAATTGAGGCCTGACTAACAATAATTTGCTGATTCAAAGCATTAAAAAAACATTACTAGTTCGTTCATAATTTCAGAAATTAATTAAAAAAATATATTTTAATTCAGAGCGCAATTAGTGCAATATTGCATTTAAAATATAATTGATCCTTATTTGCGCTAGGAAATATTAAAAATCTTTAAAGGTTGGCGTAGCGAAATACATTCCACGTTGACGGGAGGGAATGACCGCAAAGGGGCGATTTTATCATCTCACTTGTCGGAGCCGCAAAGGTACAGAAGAATGAAAGCTTCGTGCTCGCAAGTTAGTTGTAAAATCAAGAATAGTGTTAAGTCACGAAATAAGAAAACGATCAATATTAGGTTGGCTACCTCATTTTAAATGATCAAACCGAATAAGCAAGTGACCATATAAATATGTAATATACAAAAATGGATTCTCGTTCTCGCGCTATCACATCTGAGTCCCTACATGTTTAACAATTCAGCGAAAACTAGCGGTAATTACCCTTGCATTAAAATATAATTTTTATAAATAATTTTGTACCTATAATATCGAAAAAAATTGACTTTTTGTAAAAATTTTAAAATGAATAGTCATTTTTAAGATTTTCGTTTTTTCCATTTTTACTTCATTGATCATAGCAATATTTATTCAATATTAAATTTACATTGTACTTTTAATTAGGTTCATTAAGTGGGAACTCGTTTATTGACCAGCAAGCTAACAATTCCTTTTTATTAGCCTCCAAAGTAAAGCTAATGTAAAAATCAATGTTTCACGGTGAATACTAAAATGTAAAAATGAGGTCATTTTTACTTTTCATGTTCTTTACAACTGAATAAACAAACAAATAGATGTGCAATTACAAAAAAACTTACGTTTCCCAAAATTAATAAAGCATTGTTTAAAATCTAATTATATACAATTTTTTTAATAATGATCTATATAGATATTCAGAATTTCTTTGAAAAACTAGTTATAAATAGATTTGTATGAATTTGAAAAATAAAAATTATTTAACAACAAAAATTACTTGAACTTCAGAATTTATCGATCAGTACAATGAAATTTCATAGAGCATGCGATGCTTAGATTGTTTGAGATTATTTGTTATAGCTTGTTCACCATTCATGTAAAAGATATGACTGCAGATAACCTTTGTTTGCAAGGTGATTTTTATCCGAAAAATTTTGCGTGTTCCATTAGCAGTTACTCACTTAAATCCTGCTGCAGTTGATACTTTAAACAAAAAAGTATAAAAAACTATTTGTTAAAAAAGAGCAGATCATAAATGCAAGAATAATCTGCAGCAAAGTTAATATAAAGTTTTTTAAGGTAATCTGAAATTTAGTTTCGATTACTTTAAAGTGGCGACTCATATACTAGTGCAATCTTAAAAAGTGGCGCTTGAAATTATATTTTTCTTAGAATTTCTTCAGTGCGCGAAGATTTTGATGGTCATTTGCCTCCTTCGCGATAGCTCAGCGTGCACTCCCTCCCTACTAAACTCAAGCTTTAAACTGAACTATACCTTGGAGAACTTAAGCGTGTGTTATAAGCGAGGCATGCGCAACTACCTCGTGGTCAGTGGTATTGAGTGGACGCCAGTAAAAACACATATATAGCCTACTGCGTTCACATGGGGGGCTGCGTGCTGCCCCGCGAAGTCTATACTTCCTCATTGGTGTCGCCGCGCCAGCGGAGCCAGAACGTTGTTCAGTCTCAGGGCTCAAGGCTCGCACGTCAGCTCGCGCACTACCCCGCACAACGATATGCCTAATCGTATTCACGCCATATTCGATCCATGTAAGTAGGCAGATTTTTCTCTTTTTATTGCAGATCACATTAGCTTTCGCTCTCCGACTGCATTAGAATTGGAGTACAACATTCTTTTAAACATTTGCTATTTGGTTGGAGTTTAACCTTCCATGTTACTTAATTACTTAAAAATTTATCATTTTTTATCATTCGTATTCAGGGAAATTGCCAAACTTTGTTTTTTAATCTGCTGAAAACTTAATCTTGCAACAATAAAACGGTAATAATTTTTTTTCTTGTTTTAGCTTTCACGCTTAAAAGCCTGTAGTTGTTAAAATAACTA
This sequence comes from Eurytoma californica, assembly GCA_035586675.1. Lineage (NCBI taxonomy): Eukaryota > Metazoa > Arthropoda > Insecta > Hymenoptera > Eurytomidae > Eurytoma > Eurytoma californica. Next base: position 27,612,514 of record JAXIUT010000009.1, on the reverse strand, counting down.
GAATATTTTAAAAAGTTATTTTCTTATTTGTTGAGTCGAACTATTTTTTTATTTTTTGAAATTTTACCTATTATAATGAATAAATTTTCCGTGGAAAAATAAATTTATTGATTTTTGTAAGAAAATGCAGAGCTTGCATATCAAATTGACCTTGCAGGTTAGATAGCCTTTTGAAACAGTAAATATGTCTAGACAATGGTTAAACTGGCATTTTAAAAATAAAAAAATTTTGATTACAGTTAGTTATTTAAATAATGAAACATCAAATTCTTTAATTTTATTAAATAGTTTTTAATCAATCAATATTATACTTATAAATTATGTGTAATAAATTAAATAAAACATGTACAAATAGTAGTAGAATTGCTGTTTTACGTATTTTCAAAGAATGAAAAAAAAAACATTAAATTCTTTATTGTCTCGACTTGACAGTTAACGAACCGACTGTTACAATTCTGTCGAAAATATAAACTATCGATTGGAAATATAATAAGTAAAATGTAGACTTTTTATGGTTTCAGTAAATTACTCAATTTTCTTTTTTCGAAATGTCTATAAAAATTCTTGCAAATGTGTAAACGAATGTTTATAACAAAAAACATAGGAAATAAATGTAAATGAGTATTTCAAATGAACAACTTTATGATAAAATCTGACTAAGTATTTGTTTGCTTTAGGAGCTTCCTGAGAAACTGAATTTCTTTTCGGTAAGATGTTAAGGTATTCAACAGTCACGCAACATTAAAAATGCATGACCATCGATCGGCGGAATCCTCCGGATCAAGCAACATTGCTCTAATGGAATACTTGGATAACTCTGATAGTGAAGGAAGTATGTAAAGGTAAAGGTGCTGCCCTAGTACAACAGAGGAGTCATATTTGATGAATGATCATGGCCCATCGATGACGCGCGTTTGCGCCTCGAGCCGAGCGGCTAAGAGGCTAACGAACGACGAAGTTTTGTACAGCCTCGAAGCGTCAATAACTGGTCCTGCTATGTAATTCTCGAACAGTAACGAGAAAATCAAGTTGTCTTCGCAATGCCGGCCGGAATTTCGTCCTTGACCTCAGCTACCGAGACTTTTGAGTCTTTCAGTAGCAATGTGGAACTGGGCCCTAGAAAAGCTTTCACCATTCTTCAAAAAAGTCATCTTGAATCTTCGCTGCCGTTACTTCACGTTAACGGCGACGACTTAACTGCAGATGAAGAAGATGAGGAGGATGACGACTCAATTAGCTCCAGGATAACTATGATAAAACAAAATTTCTGCAATAACGATTCATCTGTATTTGCTCGCAAAGAATTAAGTAAATCCAATGATCATCTAGCACCCGTCAACATGCCGAACCGATTACGTGGCCGTAATTACAGTCAGAGTCACGGGAATTTAAATAAAGTGGACAAAAAACTGTTACACCACTCTTATGGCTTCAAACCAAGTTCAATGCATCTTTCAACAGAGGACTTCAATGAAATGCTGACTGCTAAATTGAAAAAAATTCAAGAGCAGGGCGATGAGGAGCAAAAGCGGCAAGCTGCCAAGGCCAATTGCGTTCATCATCCGAAGCCTTTTATTACTACTGTTAAAACTGGCGAGTTCCTCATGCCACCTCCCGAAGTGGCAGTACTTTTGGGCATTGCGCCTAACATGACTTCTGAATCTGAAGCCGATGATATTGATATGCACTGTCGTTCGAGGTTCCGTCGGCAACTTGTGTCGTTGAACTACAAACCTAAGATTCGTCACCAAATGCACAACGCTAGGTGCAATATGGCACTCAAAGCGACTGAAGACTTTACCCTCAAAAGTTCGACTAATGTTTCTGGCATGACGACAGCAAGGAAGAGCAAAAAGGACTTTCTTCAATCGTAAGTTACATTATGTAAGCGTTTTTCTTTTTTATGCACGGGTCGACACCCTGATCATTGATCGATTTGAACTCTTTTTTTCTTTTTCTCTTTCTTGCATATCACTGGGGAGCCTTTATTAATAGCAAGCCTGCTTGCTCAGATTCACATTAACGTAGAAAGCTATTGAATAAAACTTATGCTTAATTATGTTGTGTCCGAAATTGCGACCTAAATATTATATTTTTTTATACTTTGGAGTGAGATAAATAGGTAACAACATAATTCTATTCGTAGTCTGTAAATATCCTTATATTTAAAATAATTGTGGGCATAAAAACTACTAAAATAATTTTTCTTATGATTTATTTAAATGAAAAAATTTACTTTTAATTAAATAGTAAAAAAAATGTTCATATCAGTAAAGCAGATTTCTAACTATAAGTTTTGCAGTCCCTTCAAAATACATTACAAATTGCGAATAAGTAATTTAATAAAACTTAATTTAATTTTCTTAAACCTTAATAAAACAGGGCATTGGGAAATTACTGTAGAATTCGTGTGCATAAACATGGAAATTATACCGGTCTTCAAGACACATCGTCACATATTAACTCGTATGGCCTAACAAGACGAATAATTATTTTAAAGAATAATATTTAACATAATTTTTAGCTCTAGAAATATAAAATGAGTGATCGAGTTTTCTAGGGAATTGTATTTCATGCTACAGAAATAGAAGTCCTATAAATATCTAACAATCTAACTCATTTTTAGATCAATGTTATTAACACTAACTGCTTGAAAACAATTCATCGATTAAGTGAATTTCACTCTCATTAATAGAAAAGATATGCAACGTTCCTTTAGTAGCCCGTCCATTAATACTATTTACATACCAATTCTTTCCAGAAAATTATATTAATGAGAAAAAAATGGAGTTTGTTGATTTAAAAATTAGATTGCACTAATAAACAGTATCCAAACTGCCTTTTCATGTTTCATTGACACTGTTCTCCAATTTTTCCTGTAGTATAATCGAATTTTAATTGCATTCCACCTACTACTTATTTTGTAAAAGCGTGTAAAAGAATGTCCGGCTATACTTATCTTTTTGCCTTTACTTATAAGTTGATTTACCAGAGTGCTTTGGCTGCATGTAACGTAGACGCATTAACGAGATTTCTATTTTTTTTTACATTTGGTTTGATCTACCACATTGCCAATTCAGCTCATAAACGCGAAAATCTTTTTTCTAGCTCTTCAACATTGACGCCACGTGCGTTACCGAAAAAGTTGGAACCGATCAAAGGCGCGATCAATATGCTGCCGAACACCTGGTAACAAAAAACTATTCGCTCTGATATTAACAAAAACATATCCGATGAAAGGGCTTCCGATGAAAATACCGATCAATTTTCTTCGTAGGATATTGAATTACCTAATTCTGTCTTAAACTATTTAATTATCCAAATATTGTAGGACAGTACTCCTAATTATTAAAATTTTTATTAAAATTAAAAAATATACAAGCTTTTATTTGTTTTTTAATAAAAATTCTAATTTGCAGTTTTTTTGCTTCTCGTTTGTTAAAATTAAGTATGGTGTGGGTAAGATAAAAAAATGAACCCGACTGAAATTTTTTGCAATGTGTCAAAATTTATCGTGCAACACACATCACACATTTACACACTTGGTCGAGTAGTAATGAATTTTTTGTTCATTACACTCTTTAATTTATCTTTCTACGATTCGCTGTCCCCTGGCCGATCTCTTCTCAAGCCAAACAAAGTCAGCTCACCGGCAGAAAACAGTGACAGCAAATTCATACTCCGTAGTCTTGTGTCTCCGCGTCCCAGGACTACCGGACATCGCTACTCGATAGGTCGAAGGCGAGAAGCTCAAATTGGTCGCACACGATGTGGGGATGAGTCCAAATCGGGAATCGTTATCGCAGTGATTGTACATGTCAGTCGCCAGGACTGTTGAATGCACGAGGAGTATAAAGTACTTCCACTGGGCACCACTACGGAGTACCGTTGACTTACCCCGGGCTGGTCCGATGACCCTCCGGGTATGGGGACAGCTTAAGGATAGCGCACCTCCAGCCAACTGGTCGCTTCGCTTGGTCTGACGAAAACCAGCTGGCATTGCTTGCGCCGAAATTCCAAAATCACGCGACACTCATGAACACATTAGCACGTTATGCCATTGTACATATTTACGCCGCTCTTCTCGCGTCTCGATCAAGATGATCCCTTACACGTTTATTATTTATACTCTACAATAATTTTGTAATGTTTAAATGTTGTTAAAAGTAAATTTAGACACCGATAAATTTATTGTTCCTCTAGGGGCATTTGTAATCATATTTAAGAAAAGAAGCAGATCCACAAATAATCTATTTTATGAATATTTCATTAAAAATTTAAAATTAACATAAATATATTAAAATACTATTATTACTCTTCATAATATAATTTGTTATTGATTACGATAATATTATTGTAGGGACCAACCTCCGCCATTCGGAAACCTCATGTTCGATCGAAGAATCGCGCGAGGAAGTACATTCGCTACCGCACCAGTACTAGTAAGTGTTCAATTTTGCACATTAAAAGAACGGGATATCAAACCCTCCTGTAGGAATCTGCGTTATCGGCATGAGCATTTTATTTATTATTTCGATACGCCGTGCGCAAAGATACGACTTTGCGCACGCTTTTTCAAAATCAGCTGCGTAAAATCGTACCTTGCATACGTTGTATCAAAAAATATAGTTCGATACATGAGCGAGGAGGTGATTTTAGCCTCGTATGACGTTTGCGCAAGGGCGAAGCGAGGCTAAAAATCACATTCTCGCACTTGTATCGAAATGTACTATTTAAAAATCAAAATCATTTTTGAAAATTCGGCCAACGTACTGCTCTCTGTAATTATGCAAGAAAACTGTAAACAAAATTTCAGCTAATTACAGCTAGCTTCAGCAAATTGTTTGGAAATTTTTCTTTAACAAGCTTTACGAAAATATTTGGAAAATTTTAAAACAATATCCTGAAGCCATTTATAAATGTAATTGGCTGAAATTTTTTTTACAGTTTTCTTACACACTTACGGAGGGCTGTACGTTGGCCAAATTTTGAAAAATGATTTCATTTTTAAATAATAAATAAAATGCTTATCCCCATAATGCAGATTCCTACAAGAGGAAACCATGCCACAGGAATCTGCATTACCGGCATGAACATTTTATTTATTTAAAATCGTAACCATTTTTCAAAATTCGGCCAACGTACTGCCCTTTGCAATTGTGTAAAGAAACTGTAAAAAAATTTCAGCCAATTACATTTACAAATGGCTTTAGGAAATTGTTTGAAAATTTTTCGTTCTTAACCAACTTTACGAAATTATTTGAAAAATTTTCAAACAATCCTGATCCTGAAGCCATTTATAGATGTAATTGGCTGAAATTTTTTTACAGTTTCTTTACACAATTGCAGAGGGCAGTACGTTGCCCGAATTTTGAAAAATGATTTTCATTTTTAATAATAAATAAAATGCTTATGCCGATAATGCAGATTCCTACAAGAGGGTTTGACTTCCCGTTAATGGGAATAAATAAGTAGTTATACTTCAATAATTTAATTTGTTCAGTCTTATTAAATCGTAAATAAAAATTCGAGGCATGTCATAGCCTACAAGTAGTTAATTGATAAAGTTATACAGAATAATAGCAGTACATTATTTACTTATTTTGATCAAATTAGTATTTATAATAAAAATTGTCGATATCGATTTTATTAAAACATAGTATTATGCAATAATTTATTGTAAATTAAGTAAAAACGTTATTTGTAGATCGACTGCGACCAATCTCATGCAGCACGACAAGCAGAAGCACGAAGGCGTCAAGTGATAAGAAAGAAAGCTCAACTGCAGGCAACTAAATCTACATTAGTGCGAATAGGTACACCTCCGCCGGTACCGGGGAGAAAACATGAGCCAGTACAAACGGAACTTTTCCTCGAGGAGGTAACGACAGGCACGTTTTAAATCTAAACTGGCTTATTCATGCCATTACGCTTTGAATTTGCAATTTGTAATTAATAACCTATTTTAAATCATTCTATTGCAAACTATTAAAGTTATGTAAGAATATTTAATTGTTTTATGCGTTGTACTATCGTTGCGTCTTGTTAATGAGTTTCTTATTTAACATGTCATTTTTAATGCATGCTAATTTTCAATTTGTAACGTATTATTTAAGACGATTAAGAAAAATCGTAATAGAAGAATTTGTTTATTAACCATTGTAACTGTTGACATGAGAAATTTACGGATAAAATTAGTAAATCATAGTTATCGCCAATCTCAGCACCCGATTTTAAGCCTCCCGTACTACTGCAGCAAGAGTGTTGCTACCTGCAGCTAAATGTCTGGCCATAAGACTAGACGCCGGCGATATTACTGACCTAAGCCAATGGACCTCAATTTCCGCGTTTTGTCGGCTAAAGTACTTATTAGTCACTGACCTGGTGAAAGGGCCAACCTTTCACAATGCCACGTAGAAGTTACTTTGTCACGTGACTGCGACGTGATCCAGTTTTTGTAAAACAGCGCAATATCCTGAATACTATAAATAATTTCATTGAAACAATTAAGAAAAGCATGTAATAACTTATGTTAATTGTGTCTGAACTGCAAGATTCGTCTGCATAACAGAATTCAACTCGTGATGATTGTGCTTTAGCTATAACAGTCGCCTACTAGTCGAAAGCTTACAATTATTATGTGCTTTAATCGCTAACTGCGCAAAATTAATGTAGAAAATAAAGTATAAATCGTTGCTTCTAACGAAAAAAGAGCATTGCAAAAACTAACACAATTTGAATCTGCCGCGATAAAAAGTACTTTTCGTTGTTTTGCTGCGAATAAAAGTTCTCGAGAAACTCGCGGAAGTTAAAGAAATGAGCTTTTCTTCGCTTTTTTCGTCGGGAGCGACGAAATGATATGTCGTTATGACACGTAAGAAGAATATTTTAGAGAAAATTTACTAATTATGCATTATTTGCAGCTTTTTGAAAAGCCGGATGAATCAGAAGTTGCAGTTCAAACAGATTACTTTTTAGAGAGGCCTGCCACTCCACCTTTTTGTCCGGCAAAAAGGGGTGAAGATGCAAGTACTCAGATTGAACCTGGCGATGTAAGAATATTCTCAATATTCTTTTAAATCAAAATAATATGAATTTTTCAGTGATATGTACATAATGATCATTTAATAATTTGTTAAATTGATTATAAAGACTTATAATTTCAAAAAAAAGTAGTTTAATAAAGATCTGAAAAAATTGCAGAAAATATATGCACTGAAAAAAATGTTCTTGCAGCTATTCGATTACGATGTGGAAGTGCAGCCTATACTCGAGGTTTTAGTTGGTAAAACTATCGAGCAAGCATTGATCGAAGTTCTCGAGGAAGAGGAAATTGCAACATTGCGGGAGCAGCAAAGGAAGTTCCTTGAACTGAGAGCAGCCGAGAAGGCCGAGCAACAAAGGCTCGAGGAGCAAGATAGACGTCTTCGTGAAGAAAAGGTGCTGTTGAAAAAAATTGCAAATAAAAAATCCTTAAATGCACTTATAAGTTACTTAACTAAAATGAATATCTTTTTATTTATTACGCAGGATCGGCGAGTGAGACAACACGAAGAGGCAATAAAAACGCAACAAGAAACCGAGGAACGCGTAGCCGCAGCCGTTCTTCTTACAGGCTATATTGCTGAGCTTCTTCCAGCTGTTCTAGAAAGTCTCAAGATATCTGGCTTCCTACTTGATGAAATAAGAGCAGGTACATTTGTTATTAATAACCGCTTTTGCCATATATGCTTTCTATAAATATTTTAAGTCGATAATAAAGTAAAATCGATATTTTCTTAACTCTTTAACTCCGTATGTAGCTGATATGCTACATACGGAGTTAAAAGGTTAATTAACGTTACAATTAAGGGCTCCCTTGTAGAAAATTAAGGAGATAGTGGCCATAATTTGTTCAGTTTTATGGCGATTGGACAGAAAATATGCCATATTATGCCCACATTGCCCCACCTACTGGCGACGGTAAGTGGGCATAATATGTCTTAAATTCAACATAATATGTTGAAAAGATAAAAAGTTAGTCAATACGTCTGTCAAAGTTGAATTAAAATCTTCTTGGTTCGTATCCAAGGATTTTTCCTTTCTTTGTTTTGCTATTAAACCTGCACATAATATGTACATAATATATCCATAGTTCTTATATACACGACGTAGATACGCGTATTACGTATACGCATCTTCGTCGTGTATGTATGTATATATGTATGAAAGTGTACATTTGTGTGCATATGCATGTACACAATATCTGCGTTTAAGGGCATGTGAAACCCAAGCGTAGGAATCTGCCGTACCGGCATCGGTATTTTCTTCTATTTCTCAAGACCAAAACAAATTTTCGAAAAAGGCGCTCTTTATTGCCCTCCGCGTTGGTGCAAGGAAAGTGTGGTTTCAATTTCAAGTCATTCCGTTCAAAACTCTAGG
>JAXIUT010000009.1:27552002-27588330 GCA_035586675.1 Eurytoma californica | reverse complement strand
TAAATCTGATCAGTTTATCAACTAAATCTTTTTTAAAACTTTCGTGCAAAAACACTAATTTCTTTACGTTGAAAATTGACTAGTTTTAGAAACGCGCTAATTTTTGTCTATTAATTATAAACAAAAAAAGATAAATGTATAAGGCACTTAATAATAAGCTTGCCTTATGAGTGATATAAATTTTGTTTATTTTTTTTCAAGAAACTGAACTTATCTTTATCTTGAGGATATTAAAATTATAAATAAGATATTTATAACTCCAATGCAGTTATCATTGCCATTAAATCTACATTCAATCAAGTAATTATGAATGATAAATGTTTAACAACATTACAATCATTGCAATTTAATGTAATTTACAAAAAGATAAAATGTCTTAAGTTTTAAATTCATGTTCACAGCTTTGAGCTAAATGTAATCTCCATTGAAGCTGAATTTTCGGCAACAAAATAAACATTTTACTACGGGGAACAAAATAGAATGTCAAACAGTGGCCGAGCTATGCTTTTAAGTTGGTGAAAAGAAACGCAAGAATCTTTGCCCGCCTCAAAGGAGCGCTAATAAAAAGCGAGGCGCGAGACAAGACATAATGAAAACACTGCAAGTTTCTTAGGTTGTGTAATTTTTTCTCATAATATACGCGAGGCGTGTAAATCCGCTTCTCCGGGACGCACAATGGAATCTTATTGAATAAGAGGCTGCACACGCGCGCGCGCGCGACGACGCAACGGTGTGTGAGCGAAGCGCACCGGCGTCGACTCTCTCGCGCGCGGGGATATACCCTGTAACGTGCGTGAATTTCGACGCGAGGCGTACTATCATGCGGCCGGCGCGCGCTGCTCGTGGGACGTCCTCCTCTTTCCCTCGGCGTCCTGCGTGAAAATCCTCCGGCGCTCCGACGGTGTGCGTGCACACGGGTATACCCGCGCGGCTGTGTGAGCGCCGCGCGCCGCGGCGATGGTATAGTAACGGCGGCGGCGGCGGCGCAGGCAGCGGTGGTAGTGGCAGCGAGAGCGAGCGATTACTACTAGCCGACGTACCTTGGGTGGACCCTCGGGTCGCCGCCTGCCCCGCTCGCGCCAGTCCTGCACGAGCGAGCGACCGAGCGAGAGAGGAGCCCGGCTCGCGAGCCTCCGAGGCACCCACACCTCCAGCGTACGTCTTACTATCGGGGCACACACGCTTTACCTCGGAGACGCGCGCGCGCGCCGCGCGTATATGCACACCGAGCCTTGTGTAGGCGTGCTTGGAAAAGTTTACTGAACCATGGGATATTTGTCGTTCCCCGAAGGTTTGTTACCTCTATCTTTTCTTACGGCTGCTTCGATGCATCTCGCGAGCAAATATCTTCTCTCGAACTTTGCGCCGTTCGCCTATACCAACATTTACCTTTTGTCAAGCTATTTCGAGAACAGTCTTATAGATTTTACTGGGGATCTGCTTTTTTCAGTGTTACTGTTAGCATGTGGAATATCAAATTTCAGGTTTGATTAATAGTACTTCTAACCGCATTATTAACATTAACACGAGGAGAAAACAAATTTCCACTAAATTTTTAACAATATTTGTGTAAATTCAAAAATTGTGCAAATTTTAGCGATAATGAGTTTGATCCTTTATTAAAATTCATTCTTAAATTTCGCCAGTTTCGCATTGCGTTTTAACTAGACAAAATTTCTTGAATTCTTTTATAACCCTCCACGCTCCACTCACTATCTAAATTGAAAACAATAACTACAGTGTATCATAAAAGTAAAAAGTGAGATACTTTTTGCAGAGACACTTTTTGCAGAGACAAATTTCACTTGAAAAATAAAATGTGTTAGGGTAATATATTTAGCAAAATACTTTCACTGTTTCTTCCAAGATAAAATTAACTACCAAAAAAATTACGTACATCTAACTTTTCATTCACTTAATTCTTTTTGCAGTAATTAAACTTGAATCATTAAGATTTGCAGATTAAGAATTTTTCGCATATTTTACAAACTTTGCATACCTTGTTTCTTTTTTAAAACTGGTCTAATAAAAACAAAGATTACTGACTGTATCTAATATACTCCAGCGGAGTAAATATGAAATTTAAATTTTTACCTTTATATTTACGTAACACAGAAATAATATTGCAATGCAAAATTTAAGTAATTATTTTATACTGTTTTCAGGAAGTGAATTAATCAGAAAATTTACATAAAATATCCTTAAGACCCAAGAAGACAAACGTTAGAATATAGCCGGAGAAACTAACGCAGAAAGTGCAATAGACCCGAACAAAAAAAGAGATCGAAAATTAAACTTTCCTATGAAACCGAACTTTTCGTGCAAACAAACGAAAGCCAATTCAGTGTAGCAGAAATGAAAATGCGCCGACGTGGCAAATCAACAATAAAATCTGAAAAAATATAAGCCCAAGGAAGATTTCCCGTCAGAGTGAGAAGAAGGATCCCGATGCGCTTGACCGCGCGATCGGCAAGGGAGTAGCAGAGGAGTAAATCATAATCGCCGCCGAACATCAACGCCCGAAAGATAGAAAGGAAGAGAAAGAGAAGAAGAGCCAAAGGGGGGGGACTAAGTGATCTATCGCGCGGAGATCCGCGCAGCGAGCGAAGAGTGACCGATCGATCGTCCGGCCGATTCATCGTGTAAGTAGGCGAGCGAGGGATCGGCGAACCCATCGCATCCTCCGATTGACCATTCATCGTCCGGTCGATCCACGTCCGAAGCCTTTCGTCCGCGGCGGTTAAAAAAAAAACACGGCCAATAAAATTTACGTAAAACTCCCGGCAAACAGAGGAAAGTGTAACCGACTCGCGCGAGTGCAACGTTCGGTGAATCGCCGATTTGCTCCACTAGGCGCCGATTCGATTCTCCTGACGGAGGATAATGATATCGGCGGGCTCGCGGCCACGAGTCGAGGGGCGATCGATGCTCGAGAGACGCGAATGCGAGTCCGCATAATCGATCGATCGGCGACGAGCGCTCGCGATCGGAATGCTAATAGAGCAACTCGAGACGGCCAGTTGTTGCTTATCGTTGCGAGCGAGCAACGGCGTTAAGTCCAGCAACGAGATCGCGCGAAATTGCCGCCTCCGAAAACGGCCAGTCCCGACGACGAGAGCCGAGTAGGGCGCGCGCTAGAAAAATAAGGGGCAAGCACGTTTGAGAAGTAGTGACAATCGGAGAAAAGAAACCAACAAAAGGGTCGTAAAAACCAGAAGTGTCGGAGTGCTTAAAAGGAGGGTGTGACTTAGCTTTACCATTCCGCGGGTACTGTACGGAGTACTTAAGTTAAGCTGTGTCTTCGTTCGTCCGCGAAGCGTGAAGTACGTAATGCGAAGTTGTTCGCACGAGAAAGCAGAGAGCGGGAAATCGGAAAAAGCAACGCGAAGCGGCTAGAATTTCACCTCTCATGGGAGTCACCCGCGAGAATCCTCCGGTCAATTTGCCGATCTCATGAGGCGTAACAGCGGCTCCTGGCGGCAGCCTCGTCATGGCGCACGGAATCAGCAGTCGTCGGGCCAGAAAGCGACAGTGCCGAGTGACATAATTGAAGAAAGTGCTATTGTATATATCGAGAGTATCCAGCGTACCGGTTAACTCGGGTAATGGCCATAGTGAATGCTCGATTGCTCGACCGCTGGACTTGAAAGGAAACTCGCTCCCTCGAAAGCTGAAATCCCGCAAAATCAACTGCATAATCCGTGTGTTCCTTTTTCTCTTCTCTCACCCCTCTCTTCGCTCGACGTTTTGCACACTGCCATAAACGGGGAAAACTGATAGCTCGCGCGATAAACTTTACGAACAATGTCATCGAACGGCGAGTTCTCAACGATGTCAAGCGGGGAGGTACCATCACTGCCGAAATCGTTGCCGTCGTCGCGCGAGGCCACTGCCGAGGGTAATTCCAACTCGACCGGCAGCTACATGCCCCTCAGAGATTTCCTGGACAGATTCTCGTTGCCGAGGGTGGTGAGGATCGAGGGTAGCGCCGGACGGCCAGTACTTCTATACAAGCAGCAGCAGCGCTCGCTCAGAGTCACCGCCACTTTGTTGATGCATCGCTACCGGCACGACGTCAAAGTAGGACCGGAAATTGTTATTCCCGAGGGGTATCCGGGTAAGTTCATAAATCACTTACACTTATTTTAATATATTTTCAGCAGAAAATTAGTGGGTAAGATGATCGTGAATATACTTGCGCTCAAGACTGCAAGTACACTCTCAGTGAGGTACTTTTACATGCCCTTCGAAGTATTCAAATTAAATTCATAAATTGCTAAAAATTCCTTCGTCGTTGGAAACGGTATAACTTTGGAAAAATATAATAGGATTTTTTAAAACGCAAATAACGATAAAAATAAATTTGCTTTTAACATGAAAATACTTGAAGATAATTTTACTAAAATAGTTAGGCGGGTACATAAAATGCGTCATGAAAAAATAACTCTGGTACATAAGTACTCAAGACAACTAAAATAAATCTGCAAAGTTATTCTTTCTCGCCTGTAAAAACTAGAAGAACAGCCTCTGCATTTGCATTCTGCTAAATTCCTAACAGATATTCAAATGCAGCTCATCCAGTTCGTATGACTGGCAGTATTATTTTTTTTGTGTAAACTTTTACTTCCGACCTGTGCAGAAGAGAAACTTAAATTACGATGATGGCAAGTTACAAGGTCTTGTTATTTATATTGACGCGAAAGTATTACGAAACAGCCTTGCCTGCAAGCGTCCGATGAAAGTACGTTTCAAAGAATCATCGAGTACGTTTTACAAAAGTGTAAAGTAACTTGCACAGGTAATATTTGTAATACACTCTATTTTAAATATTCTTTTAACTATTCTATACTTATGATTTATTTCCGTTATTATAAGTGAAATTATCGAGCGTTAAGCCATTTATTCCAATCGCTCGATAATAAATTTTCATTTTCAGCATTTATTTTCCGGGTGTAATGGTTAATTTTACGTAACTTATCGCCGAGACCATTTCGATCGGTTTGTTTGCATTTTTTTAAAATACTTCATTACAAGGTGTTTCAAAAATTCAGCTCAATCAAACATTTTCGTGCCACGCCATGCAGAAAAATATCTTTTTATGATGTGGAAACTTTTGAAAATAGCTTAATTGGCTTTCAATTTACGAAACGCGATGCAATTGCTAAAACTTGGAAAGAAATGTCTCACTGTACATTTTGGTAAACCCATAAATTAACTTTTTATGTTCCCTTTTGAACGCAATACTCAAATAAATCTTTGCCCACGTAATAATGCTGATAATCAGATAAAATCAGTTCCGAAAAGTATTATTTAAAAAAATGCGTAAAAATTGAAGCTGTAATTGGTGTTTTCGTGCACTAATAATGTTAATACGCAGCAGTGGTACGCACAAATCGAGAAAAGTATTATTTTTATACATTCTTAAAAAAGCATTTTATATAATACATCATTTTAATGATCATTTCGTATATCTCAAAGATTTATAAAGTATTAGTCCATTCGAATGTTGTCAACGCTAGAAATAGCTCGTAGACGAAATGCTCCATTTCTTTACTGTTAAGTCACGTGCATTTGTCCGCGTATTTCAAGCTACGCAACTTAATAATTAAGCCCAGCGCATTTAATGCGAGGCTTTCTTTTTTATCAGTGTGTTCGCTGGGATAATGATCATTATCATCGGTAAGGCACTGGCGCAGGGAGTTGCAACACTAGTTTGTGCGATCATGCAAAAACGCGCTACAGTTATTGAACGGAGGCGAGATACGCAAAAGTATCTCCGCCGCGGAGAATTCTCGGTCTCCGCCGTTTAACCCGCGCTATAGATATCGTGGCGATCAGTTGAAAAATCGGTTTAATTGCACACGCGTTTTCCGCGCGCGCCCCGGCATTTTGTCAAATATTTCGTTTACTGCCGGACAAAGCTAATTGCGCGCGGGAGAGAGGGAGATGAGGGAAGCGTGTGCCGAGTATATAGAATAAAAAAAAAAGTCACCGGATCTAATGTGCTCCTTCTCCGCTGATAGTGTGTTTCTCTCTTTCTCTTCTCTTCCCCTCCGCGCAGCAGCTTCCTTCTGTACCGTGCCTGCTGCTGGCTCCTTTTCCTCCCTTTTTTCCTTATCATCCCGTCTATATCTTCGTCCTCGTACCTTTTGCTCTTTACATTTCCTTCGTTTCTCTTACTCTCTCCCTTGCCTTCTCTCTTTGCTCTCAGATTTCAGTTTGCGGTTTTCCCGGCAACAGCACCTCTCCCTATTTCGCTCCGGCCTATCGGTATAAGTACACAGGTATGCGTTCTTGAACGAAACGAGTGGCTCGCTAATGATGCGACAAAAAATCGCCGTTAACTTTTGGCTATCTTATTTTGTTATTTTGCAGCTGCATGCTAACGAAATATAAGTCGTGAGGGGATTTCTTAAAAAGAAACTGGGAAAGAATGACCCCGCATTAAACTTAACAGAATTATACTGTTCTTTTTTTTAATACTAATAAATATTGTAATTTATTCATGAAGAAAATGATAATGGAAAAAATTATTTAAACATAATTGTATTTAAAAATAATTATTACATACTAATTATTTTTAATTAATCTGTAACAACTAATTTAGACATAATAGTTTATGTAAAGTATGTAACACAATTTTGTATTAAAATTTATATGTGTATCTGCACATATTCTTTAATCAACTCTTAGATTATTACTAATTCATTAATAATTATTAAAGATAGCTTCACTAGAATTGATCGATTCTTCGTATTGGTGATTATGAATTACCAAGATACTGTTTTCCTTCGGTTGTCTTATTTTAGAAAATAACTGCTTCTTCCGGAAATCTATGTACTTGTATTTCTTTTTCATCTTTTATATCCATCATCATTATCCATTTTTTTCAAATGCTTTTTACACTTGTTCAAGCCATGATGAATGTTAATTACAAAAGGGTTTCAAATTATAGTCTTCTGCAGTTCAAAGATTTCTTCGAACCTCAAAACATCATATTTGTTCAAAAACTCAACTGAGAATCAGTTAATTTTATGAACAAATATATAAATTAATAATTCTCTGAATCAATCTTTAACTATTTCATTTACTTTCAAACGTTGTGGAATTTGTTAGATGAGGCAATTGCAATTCATAAAAAAATTGTTTGTGAATCACTAAAAAGATATGTTGATTAGGTAACGCATAAATTGTTCAAAATCATGCATCGCGAAAAATGGTTAAAGCAGATCGTTGCCCTTTAATCATTGCGTTACGTATATTAAAAATAGTGCTTTACACAATATCACATGCTTCTTTATCTTAGTCACATGACATTACTAAATCCAAAATCGAGCTATAATTTGAATATGCATGCTAATGACTGGAAATATGAGCCGGAGTGTGGAACTCGCTGTCACTCATGCGAACCTCTTTATCAACCAAGCTCATTATAATATACACAACAGTTACGGTTTCATATTTTGTATTAATTTACATAGCTGATCAATGTAGCAATGCACTTCCTTTTGTCTCTATTCATCGTTGGAAGAAATCATGATACATTCACATGCAAAAAGTATTCCTTTGCACAAATCAATTAACAGCAACCATGAACAATCCACATTTTTTTAAACAAAAATGATGGAATTACGTATTTCAAAGAATACCCATCATTATTTTATAACCAGTAGCTGAACGTAGGGACAGAATAGCAAACATCACGTTTTTAACATCATCAGTAAAAACTTTTTGCTTTCTAGCACATTTCTGGCATTATTATGATGATGAGTTTCTTCATCACCCAAGCTCTTTGTATTTGCGCCTTAAGTGAAATCCAACAGATTTACAGTACAGTGCATCAGCCTGATTGCACTACTCCTCTTCTGCGCGCCGGCTCGGTACGAGTTTTCGAGGCTTTTGCTTATCATCCCCGGAACCCGCTACTTGCAGAGGAGCATTACGGTTGTGTGTACTCGCGAGGGAAATTAGTCCAGATGAGCTACCGATGCCACTGGAATCCCAGGGAGAGTCAGGTCGCCAGGTAACCTCGCGTAACATTGAAACTCGATAAACGCGGCGCCGGCACTTCCGGATTCCTGGCGATGTCCGCGATTGCGTGCGTTTCTCCGCTGCAGCCTCGAGTCGCGCGCGCTTGCAGTATACACACGCTGACAAAGAACGAGGGAGAGGAATAGAGGGAAAAAGCGGGAGGGGGCGAGCTCGCGCGCACGCTAGAACATTGGCGAGGTGTCAAGTGTGTGTCGTGCGGCGTCCATTAGCGAGTGGACAAAGGCAAACGACTGGTCTTGCATTCGCGGCGGCAGCTGGGTGCAGCAGGCGCGAGCTGCCAAGCGATAATGAACGCACTGTCGCCGCCGAGCCATATCCAAGCTGGCCGCCAGCGCAGCCTCCCGGACCTATTGGACCATTCAATTATGGCGATTTCTAGCGGCCTGCGCCGCGCGGCAGCTCCTTTCCAATCGCAACGTCCCGGCCACTTTCAGTCTCCGCGGCTACCAGTCCTGACATTGCGATTAGGATGGAAAAAAAGACATTTTATAAACAGCGTGCGTGTTGGATTACGGGAATCTTACCACTGGTTTATGGCTAATTTGATTTTAAGAATAGTTAGCGCCAAGCTTAGAAAGGTTGGGGATCGAACGGTTTCTCTTCCCGGTATGATTGCCGTGCTCAATTTAAACTATAGATAATAAAAAGCCAAATATGCACTTTCACTCTCAAAACGTATCTATCGATAATTTCATTTAGGAGACGGCTTATTTCCATATTTTGCTACTTCTGAATATGCTTTATCGTGCCTTTGTTTGTATTCCGGGGCTGTTCTTATTCTTGTTCATCGGTAGTTCATTTGTTTTATTTATCAGGGGAAAGAGAAACTACAGAAGTCACACATACTTTTACGCGCGCTATCTTCAGCTTGACTTTACAACAGACTCCCTCACAAAAAGGTAATAATAGTCTATACGGAAGCTCTATAATCAAAGATCATCAAGTCTTGCTTGGGTATACCATCAATTGAGATATTAGCTGGAAAAGAATAGACCTGCCGACATGTGTATCTCACCCCCTCTTTCACTTCCGTTTCGCTTTTTTCTGAAGTGTAAAGTTTTTCAAAACCATTAACTGGTTCTGTTTATGGAGATAATTATTTATCATTTAATTTTAAATGTGGGAATTTCAGACTTTGTTATGAATTTTACAAGCTAATCGTTTTTCTCGTAGGTTTTTTCTCGTTTGCTTACATTTTCTTTTCATTCATAAAGGCAAAGATCACATCACCTGCAACTTTTAGCTATAATTAAGGGAGTTTTAAAAAAATAAATTTTCTTGTGTTGTAACTTTATTTTAAGTAATTTAATAGATGATAATTTCTAATAATTATCTAGAAAAGTAGATGAAGGAAATTTTTTATAGTGAAAATTACTTTGTAGTTAGTAATCTTGGGATATATTGGTTAAAATGATCAGATAAATTAATTAAATTTACTGAGAGTTTGAAATTTTTACAACGTATATGATAATTTTTACCAAAAAACTCACTTGATCCCAATGTTGAACACACAGAAATTTTTGCAAAAAAGTGAGAGTATTTTTTTATGAAAAAATAATTAATTTCGGAAAAAAGTAAATATGCTACCTTGAAGAATACGTCACTATAATTAAGCTTGATTGCTCTAATTTCTACATTGATTAATAATTAAATTTTAAATGAATTTAAAAATGAAACTAAAATAGAAAATCAAGTAATTCCTTACAGCGTTAACAGCTACTGTATTATGATTCTATTAATAATAAAGAAAGTATTTTACACTATGTTTACATAAATTAAATAATTTAAAAATTCAACCTGTAATTTAATGTAACAGATTTCATCACACACTTGTGTTCATTGTTCTAAGACAATTAATCACCGATAGAATTTTTGCGTAAGATCAAACTTCAGTGTGGCAAAAGATTCATGTACACTTTTTGATCGATGAACTTCGATAATTGTCAAAAGAACCTGTAACGCTCTCTCTCTTTTTTTTTCATCGGCTCTTATTTGAAAGCTTCCCGCGGTGTCCGAGCCGTCGCCGCGGCAAGAATTAGCTATACAGTTCGTTAAACGCGCTGCGTGCAGACGAGCAGTGTGACCTAGTCGGCCGCTTCGATTTCTACGTTGCGTCGTATTCCGTACGCGCGCGCACCGAGCGAACGCCGCACCATAACTTATTAGGCGCGGTGTACGAGGGCGCCGGCGAAGAATGGGGTCGGAACTCGGAAGGGTTGCGCCAGCCGTGGCGACGAGAGCGGGACGGCGACATTCCCGGTGTAGCGCATGAATTACCGCGGCACTTTGCGGACGGTCTCCGCTCGTTCCTGGGAAGCCTCCAAAGAGCTTCTACTGGGAAATGTCATTTTCTCAGAGGTTGTTTCCTTTGTTGACGAAAAAGATCCTAACACTAAATGATTGTCTTTATTGACTCAACAACTTCCTTTTTTTTTCTTTTCACAGCTAGAAAGTGCGTACTTTCACTTTTGCAGCGCCTCTTATTGATATTATTTAAGTTGGAGCGAGTGCGTTGGGTTATGGCTTTTTGTTAATTACGACTAATGCCTAATATAATAATCGGCATTAATTTTATTTCGTAATGTTCTCGCGGTCTAGTTTCCTTTTCCTTTTGAGGTTTTGAGGTGCGAAGTTCCCAAAACAATTAAAATATTAAGGCATTCTTTAGTGACCGTAGAAATGTTTTGAAAAATTTACATTTTCATTATCAATAAATTTATACTTCGGTGATTTGAAAAGCGCGTTCACGCCCCTCTTCTATTATGCATGCTCAGGCGTAGCCTTCTCTAACTCTTTCTAAAGACTTCAAATGATGTTGAAAGATAAAGGGAAAATTATATTTGTTAATCAAATTTGACCTCGTTCATCGGAGGAAATTTTAATTAATATAAACAATTCTATATGCAATGAGAAGTATTTTCGCAGAAATTTTACACAAATTATACAAGTCATGGAATTAATACTTCATAAATCACATTCGAATCTTTACTTAACAATGCACTATTGCATTATTAAAATAGTCATGTGTATGTCTATAAAAAAAATTCAAGAAGAATACATCAGAAAATAAAAAAAATCGAGAAATACTTAATTTGCAAAAAGCAAAATCTGTTCTTACATAGTAACCATAGTTAAAGAAATTTTTATTCCGAAGAACAGTATATATATTTTTAACATTAAAGATTTAGCTTTTTCAGATTCTAATGAAACATTTTCAGTAAATATTGACCCACAACTTAGATTGATGATCATGTAACACTTTATTTAATGGCCCTTATCTAGTGTTAAGATTTTATAATTTTAAATTAAATTATAAAATAGGAAATTTTATGTAATATGTAATGTTAATAGAGCATTACTGATTACTTTTTTCCGGTAAAATAATTATAAACATTTGTTTTCACTCTCTAAATGTGAAGGAAGTAGAAGAAGGAAAAGTTATTCAATTAGAGTGTCTTATCAGTTGATCAAGCAATTGAATATTTTTTTATTTACCCTTCATTCTTCCACATTAAGACTAACCTGTTACGGTTCATTAACTTTTGCATAAATTTCAAGAAAAAAAAGAGGTTTAAATACCTATACCAAACGAATAAATAAAACGTTACAACAGCACTGACAAATTTTCAATCGAGCAAACGAATGAATAAGAGAAAAAGCATTTTCTGAATCATAAAAGAATTACGGACGCCTTTGTAGGAAAGGCAATAAATTCCGAAATTGTTGAGAAGGAAAAAAATTGCACAACTGTCCGTAAGGCGGCGAACCCGCGCGGCTCGCGCACATAGGCGTATGCCAGCATGCGTATATATGCACGCTAAACCTCGCGGGGGGAGATTTGAACGCTCGCACAAGCCGGCCAACGGCGATGACTGACTCGGGCGCGGGGCTCGCGCAGCGCTCAAAACTGCACACACAGCTGCCGACTCGTAAATTAAAATCGGGCGCGCGCGGTGTCGCTGGCTAGGAGTGCCGACGCCGCGCGGAGAGCGCGACTCGCAGGTTATCGAGGGCGGTAACAGTAAATCGAGCACGAAAACATTACTCTCCAACGCCTACGAATTCCAAGAGGCGCGAGGGAGCTGCTCTGCGTGTCCGCGACCCGCACACGCGCGCGCGAGCGCACACACACTCGCGTGCTCCTCCGAAAGGCCCCCCTCGCCAAGATATATCGCTCTTTCGGTACACCACAAGTGCACCGAGATACATGCTCTTGAGTTCGCGCTTGTCCAGGTGTTGCTTCTAGCATCAAGAGGCACCGTATACCGTTTCATCTGTCCCATCTGGCAGATTCCGTGCGAGAAATAGTACCAGCGCTAGTAGTAGTAGTATCAGCAGCATCAGTGATACTTTTACAAGAAGTAGTAGTAATAGTAACAGTAACAGTAGTAGTAGTAATAGCAGCAGCAGCAGCAGCA
Source organism: Eurytoma californica (assembly GCA_035586675.1). Lineage (NCBI taxonomy): Eukaryota > Metazoa > Arthropoda > Insecta > Hymenoptera > Eurytomidae > Eurytoma > Eurytoma californica. Next base: position 27,575,860 of record JAXIUT010000009.1, on the reverse strand, counting down.
GCAGCAGAAGCAGCAGTACTAGTAGTTATAGTAGTAGTAGTACTAGTCATCGTAGAAGTAGTAGTAGCAGTAGTAGTAGTAGTAGCAATAGTAATAGTAGTAGTAGTAGTAGTAGTAGTAGTAGTAGTAGTAGTATGACAGACGTAGTACTGCTAGTAGTCTGTCCTTGTCTCTCGCTGCAGGTTTATAAGCTACCTCCGCCTGGCTTTCGCGCATGATCGCATATTTGCTCATTTGCAGCGGGAACGAGCAGCGACGCGGAGCCGTCGCGTACGGATATTTAAACGCAGTCATGTCGCTGCTTTTAATGCCCTTGCGTCACCTGAGGCAATCTGCGTAAACGAGTCGCATTCCCGCTCGCGTTGGTGACAGCGACACCGGCTCCGATCCTCCCTGGCTTCGCGAAGGAGTATTTCGCCGCTCCGAGTGACTCAGAAAACACGGCGGAGGAGTCGATGCTCTTCGACTTGCCGCGCGCGAACCTTAAGAACGGAATGCCGGCCTTGATCCTTCTCCGTCTCTCTCTCTCTCTCTCTCTCTCTCTCTCTCTCTCTCTCTCTCTCTCTCTCTCTCTCTCTCTCTCTCTCTCTCTCTCGCTCTCTCTCGCTTGAAATTCCACGATCCGCCTGCTCTGTCCGCGGAGTAGTCCTCTTCGGATGCTATTCTTTTCCGAGAAGCCGAGAGCTCTCGGATCGAGCCGCGGCTCCTCAATCTCCGGTCCAGTGATACTCTTGTTTCACCTTTTTTTATTTCACCGAATTTCGGTCTTTTCGTCGCGCGCACACCTTGCGACTCCGGGAGATATATGTATAGCGAAAGTTTCGAGGCTAGGTTATTCTATTAACTTTTACGACGAATAATCACTGTAATGGGAATATTACAGGTTCCCGTATGTATCGAGGAAACTTCTATATAAAACCTTTGATTTATCGGCACCCCGCAGTAAATCATCGGGCTCAACGTACGAGTTTAAAATAGCTGTCGAGCGCAGCGATGGATTTGTGCGTGCGCAAATAAAGGACCGACCTTTTTTAATAACTATTAAAAATTAACAATTTCGGCCGTTTCCACGAAAGAGAGCGGCGCGACAATGTCGACGATTAGCGAGCGTATTGTACAAGTTCCCGATGTAAACATTAATAATGCGCAAGGGCAACTTATAAAATATATGTCTTGTTAGTGCACGATTAAAGTCCCCTCTTTTATGTGCTTTGCGCGCGGGATATAAATCACTCCCGGTATCATCCTCGTCGTTATTGTTCGCAAAACGTTTGTAATTGGTTTACAAAACTTTATAATATTTTCCTTCTAACGACGTCGCGACATAAAATTTTTTTCTTTAAAAATAATTTTAACCAAAGGATGGTATAAATGGAAAAACCTGTTTTCGAATCCAAGTACATTTGCATGGCCATATAATGATAAGCGCAATTATATATGAGCGAGCGAAATCGTTCTTGATGAAATTCTTCTATATTAAATAAGTAACCTCGCCGAGATTAGGGAACAAAAATTGTTCAAGACCATTACTATGACTTTTAAGCAGGATAGGAAAAAAAATTAACATTCCTTTACTTTGGAAAAAGGGTTAAAATTTTATCAGTCTATTTAATTTAATTGCCTCAACCAGCTAATAATTCTATACTGGGAAAAAATAAAATCTATATTGGATGCAATGCGAAAATAAAAGATAAGTTCTTTATACTTTATTTCTTTAAAGGTTAGTTTTTTATCTTGCATATCTGCATACGTAAAAAAATGGATAGGAAACACTAGACACTCAATGAAATATTGGAACACTGTAGTACACGAGATAATAAAATTCCTTAGAAATCAGAGTAGAATAAATAACTATAAATTAAACATAAAATTTAATTAGATACCTTTTATTTCTACTCTCCTCTTTGTTTAAGCAATAACAGATAAAGACCATAGTTTGTAATGAGGGCAAAATTATATTTGGTTACTGGATTGGTGTAAATTATTCTCTCGTTCGTTTAAAAAATTATATAAAAAAAAATAATTTTTGGTTGCACCAACGGTGCAAAGACTGAAACGCAATGGAATCCGCAAGCAATTGGAACCTTCATCTCTTTTAATTTCGTAGCCAGGATAAAATTACCCGGGGGATGATTTGAGCAGGCATTCGATTCCAAGGAGCGATAGGTGGAAATGCATGATATCGCACAAATCACCAGGTTTCTTTCCCCTCTTTTGCGCGTATTCGCTTTTAACTAAGCATTGCGGTGCGCGCGGAGGAGCCCCGGGAAAAGGCACTAGAAAGAAAGAGATACGCGCTTGGATCCAGTTTATACGGTAAATTATTAGACACGTAAAACTGGTACCAGGGTCGATGTACCCGGCTCGCGTCGCGGCCAGCTGCCACGGATTTTCTTCTTTTCTTCCTTTCGTCCCGCGGTATTATATAATCTCCCGCGGCCGTGCACGCGCGCACCGCTCCGATATGCATGTACGGGAAGTCGCTGATCGATACGCGTTTCATACTGACACGTCATTATCGATCTCGCATCTTTTTTTGCCCCCCCTCGAGAGACTCTCGCTTCGCCCTTTTTACCGACCCGCGCGCACACGCATGCTTATAAAGGGCCCGGTTCGCAAAAAAAATCCCAAAATATTCCAATGGCGATCTTGCGGGAGGGGGGAAAATTAAGGCTATTAATTTATTCTCGCGGCGCTGGGCGAGTTTTGTACAAGTGAGGCATTAATTGCAGGCACATTTTCTACGGCATTTCTATAAATACAGTATGGGAATCATGAATTTTAATGACCTTCGGAATCCCTAAATGCACTGTCTACATGGCGTTTTAAATTAATAAAAACGCTATTAGCATTTATTTTAAAATAAAATGAAATAAGCCAAGAATGCGCGTGCAATTTTTCGCATTTGCAGATACTTTTTTGAGATACTGCACGGAATTTCATTTTAATAATTGTTTTAATTCAGGTTTAATATCATGAGCATTTATATTAAAATGCTTTTTTAATAACTTTTTTTATGTCTCTGTGATCTTTAACAATTTTTAAGAAATTAAAAAAATTTTCATTAAGATTGCCAAATGATTCAATATGAAATTACATGATACATTGCCCGATACAATTTAATGCATTATCGAGATAAAAAGTTATTAAAACGCCTTTTCGGTATTTTATGTTTTCATAAAATATTATGAACAAAATTCCTTCGAGATCTTCCTCAATTGATCAAGCTTCTCATCGCGATATCCGTCACCTTTTAAAACTCTCCGTCTTTCCGTGTAAGATTCAATAATAAGATACAGTAATGAAAGTAATGCACTGCGTGGAAGCATTACTTTTAATTTTATAAAATATGCAAGGGATTATGAAAGAATTCTTAAATTGCATAATAATTACGGGAACGTCGTTATTGTTACATACGAAGATTTAATCACACTTCGGTTGAAATTCTCGTGTGAAGCAGCTTCAAATATTTGATTCACTTAAATTCCGCACAAAAGAACTTCGACTTTGTAAATTTGACAGGTGACTGTTTACCTATGTTTGCTTAAAATTTTTAATACAATACATATGGGCTACTGGTTTATAATGTGAATAAATTTTTATCTTGCAAGTTTCATCATGCAAGGGTACAACAAACTATAAATCTCGAAGATCTGTATATATAGATCTCAAACTGAAATGTATGACGATATTACATCGTGAAATCCTATTACCTATATACTAAACTTGAGTTTTTTTTTATTCGAGGCGATTCACAGCAACAACTGGGAATCCTGTGAGAAATCCAAACGAATTTAAGAGAACGTGATGTTGCATGATATTCATGATTTTAGTAACTTTCTTTTGCACTCTTCTTTTTTCGCAACAGCATAAACTCCTCTTGATTGCACGCGTGGTAAAAGGATTGTTAAATAATGTACTGCATTATGCATGTGCATGCGCTTGAATGCAAAAATGCGCGAAAATATGCAGTTCGCTTCTTAAAAAAAGAATAAAAGAAAAAAAGTGGCCATTGCATTCCTTTCCTTTCCCGGTGTTTATTAACATCTGCCTTATAATTTTTTTTTCCGTCTACGTACGTAAACAATCACCTGCAGTAGGTAAAATTCGCAACCTTCGCGGTAATTATTAAGGTCGCGAGTTTTTGCTTAAAAGTGCGTCACACCGCTCGCAATGTGTGTTACCCCACATATTATACAGATCTATGAACTCGCGTTGAATTACCAGAAAAACGACTTGCGGCGTTCGATATTTGATACTTACTTTACATTATCAATGCAAAGGCCTTCGTTGCCCGCGTTACCGAAGGTCCGAGAGATTATAAGTACCTCGTGCACGTGGGACTTTACTATCTTGCCGCATTTTTCTGGTACAGACAAGTGTGCATTTTTCACGCTTTAATGATTCCTTTGCCTACTCGATTTTTCTTGTTTTACGCAGGATTACAAGAGAAAAAGATTAACCTGATTGAACGAGGATAATTTAACGTGCTTTAAAACAAAAAAAAAAGCATAAATTCTTCTAGAATTGCTTTAATAAAAGCCACTAAAGGTTATTTATAACGTCATTATTAAAATGTAATTTTTTTAATTAGGCATTATTTAATTAGACTCGAATAATCGAGCCCCACGCTGCATTACATCATAACCGATGCAATAAGCTCACCGCGAGACGACAGTGAAAGTATCCACTTTGTCCGGGGCGTGAATTTTTTCGCCGTTTCTGCGGGAAGTCTTGCTTTGTTACCGCCGCGAATTCTGAGAACCTAGATCCCTGTCTCGGGGAGGAGTTTGTTGGAAGAAGGAGTGGATCAACATCCGTTTCACGCTGGATCGGAAGAATTTGTCAAGTTACGACGCCCCGCAAAAACGTCCTCCCCCCCTTCCCTCAAAGTGGAGTTACGTAACTGTACCGGGCAGTTTATCAAGAGGGGCAAAAAAGGGTATAATACACATCGGTCGATCGCCGCGAAAATATTTCCTTCAAACTGCGCCTTCGGTAATTTTTTTACGAGGGCGAGCGAAGACGCCCGCTTTATTCGTCCTATCGCCGGCGATCTCCGCGCGCGTATGCTACATATATATATATACCGCGTGTACATCTCGGCCGGCGCAGGGGATCGCGTGGGTTCGGCAAGCCCACGTCTGCAGCATCTCGCGCGCGTCAAAGCCCTAAGCGTCGCTGCTGTCACGGCCGGTCAGTCGAGCGGCCCTGCGCGCGAGCCGACGGCAAAAGCAGAGCCGTGCAGGAGCAGCAGAAGCGGCAGCAGCATCAACGATGGAAAAAGAAGAAGGGAGGCTGCTCGCGCACCGCTCGTCCGGCGCAGAGGCTCGTTCGCGCGCGCGCGCACGGCAAACGCAAGCGGCGATATAAAGTTTTGCGAGTTCAACGAACCCGTTGAAGCGCGAGCTCCACGGGCTGCGGGTATATATGTAACGCGCGCGCCAAGAGCGCGGTATCTGCTCGAAGGGGGATCCCTTAGGGACCTTACGAGAGAGGAGCGCGAGAGTGCATTGTCCGCGCTGAGCGAACCTCCTCCGTACCTGTCTAAGTGTGCGCCGCGGCTTCGCGTGCACCCATGCGAGCGAGCCGATCCCTACGTGTGTACGTGTGCTGGTCCGTTTCGCCGCTTGTACACACGTGTGTGTATATACGGCCAAGGGCTCGCGCCGTCACGAGCGTCTCTTTCCCGAAGCTGCGCGCTGTCGAAGAAAGTTCGAGCCACGCGGCGATTATAATTTCCTCCTTCTTGCCTTGGCCGAGCGCGCGCGCGCCTTTTTTTCTCTTTCTTTCTTCTGTCGGTGCCTTCCTGGACTCGCGCCGTGCCTTTTGCACGCACATCAGCGGCAAGGGCAACGATCAGCCGAACTCGGGGTCGAGGTCGGGGACGAACCTCAGGCACGCTCCCCTCATTGTGCTGAGATTCTTGCGTGCGCGGACGAGCGAATGCGACTCGAGGGACGTTCCGTATTGACTTCATCGCCTGCTTAGCAATTACACATCTTTCCTCTGCCCAAGCAGGATGCAGGTACCAGATAAGCCGGTCGTTTTGTAATAGGCGTGCGCGCGTACGATGCCCGTGAATAATCCTGTTATTTCGACCTCTTCCGAAATGCGTACTGGACCTTGTTGAAGTTTTATATATATAAATAACTATAGTCATCGAAATCGATGCGTCATATTAACATGATCACGTTGAACCTTGTATTAATGGTACAACAATTTTTTCGTGATTGTTCCTATCAGGCATTTGATCTTGTAATATAAATTGATTTTATCCTCGTAAAAGTGTTGCTATTGACTTTTGCGTTAGTCAGCTATTTCGCACCATTTCCCTTACTGCTTATAAATCAGAGGTGAAAAAGTATTTCAATCAAGAAATTCAAAAACTTTTTGTCGGGTGAAAAAATGTGGTTAAAAGGTATAAGCTGGATTTTACATTAAAATCGAACAAGATTGAGATTTCGTCTTTGTTGCTTGCCTTTTCTCCACATTTATCATGTCAGAAGTTTAATAACATCTTTACTGTGCATTCTTTCTTTTACAAACGAAAGATTATTAATCGTAATTAAATCCTTGAGTACAACATGTGCACGCGCATTGAATGATTAATGATTAATTGCGCCTCTCAAAGGCTAACAATTATCATAAAACCATTATGCTGATTTAATAATTTATCAATAATTACAATTTTACCAACGAGGTTAATCTAGTTCTCCAAAAACTGAATGCTCTACTTTTTGTCTTGCAGCGCGTTACTTAAAAAAACGTAATTAAATTTTGACAAATTAATGTGTCTCGCTAGATGCTATCTCTTGATAAATCGCCGTACGCGTCAAAAAAATAAAAAAGTTTTCAATCGCACGTGTTACATCACGCGTTCTCAAATGAAGTAAAAAATCGAGACAACAAAAAAAAAGGAACGAAAGAATATTTTCTTGGAGTCGCTCGCTTTCACTTGTAGATCGAAGGCGCATTAAAAATGCCTCCATCTCCCTCGACTTAATGTAAGCGGCAGCGAACTGTCGAAAGGGAAAGAAAAAAATGAAGCGATTCGGCACCTTCGTTTCACTGCTCGTCACACTCCACGTCAGGGTCCCTCTATTTCTCCAAAGGCTTTCGTCCGGCATACCGCACCAGATTTAATCTCCGAACGATGGTATTGATGTATAGTCACCGCAAATCGCCACGAAAATGGCCCTCGGTCCGCGGCGGACCCGGTCGACCTTCTAGAAAGAAGATGGGCGAGCTCGAAAAATAAAAAGAGGAAGGGAGTGGGGGAAATGGCCGAAGATAAAATTATATGACGCTATTGTATTATGTCGCTCACAAAGTAGTGGCCGACAGCGCCGAGTATGCCAGTTCGCCGATACGCTCCGTTGACAGAGATCGGAATCGAGGATGATCGAGCAGGATTATCAGAGAAAGTTTTCCACTACCGATGAGGCTTGCGAAAGACGGCGCAACGATTGACAGAATCTCCGAGATTTGTCAATCGGTTTGAAGAAAAGGGAAACAGTTTCCCTAAATTCCTGGTTCTCCGTGGCCTCTGGAATTTCCGCATTGAGCATGCGCTATTTGACGTCGACTTAATTCGCGAAAAAATTGGATTCATTTTAAATGATTCAGCTTATTGGTTTTTACGTACAGATTGCCGATGTTGCAAAATTTAAATAACTTACTGCCTTAAATTTTATTTTCAAAAAGCAGCTTAATTATTGTTAACTTATTGTTCTAAAAAATTCTGTAATAGTCCCTACCGATTTTGGAACAATAAATTTCTATTAACTTAGGAATTTATTAAATAAAATTCAATAGTGCTGGTGTTAATCTCACCAGCGAGGTCAAAACACTAACAAGAAATTAAATTTTTCTTGTTAGTATTTTGACTTTTGTTGTTGAACCGCATTTAAATGATTACCCAAATAATCTTAAATGATTTTAATTAATAGGGAATATTTTAATATACTTTCCGTGTTTTTGAATGCTAATTTAAGTCCGGTTGGGTTTAATCAAGCAATAAATATTTAAATGAAAAAAATTGACTAAAAATTAGAGACCGCAGTAGATTGATATGGACGGAAGATATCATTTTTTTTCTTATTATTTATTGCTATTTTAGTAAGAAATTACGACAAACAACATTTTTCAATTAATAAAAGAACGTAGCATTAAGTGAGCAAGTATTTTAACTTCTCGTAATCTAAGAAAGAATATGGCAATTTATCAATTGTTAGAATAAAAAAATAGTATAGTTAGAAGTATTACATTTTCTTGTATAATTACATTTATTTAACCGTCAGTATTACGTTAATGTTATAGATTATAAAGTAACATATCATGATGTCTTTTATATTAATAAGCTTTAATAGCAAACTTTTTTGTTGTGTGGAACACATAACTGCGTTCAACCTGTGCGTGTCTAAAAGAGAGCAATTTTTTTACCTCACAAGTTATCTTATCGTTACGTTGGATTATTATAATTTACTCAGTTCACTACTCCGGTTCAATCGCGTATTATAATATCAGAGACTGCGGATGTATCGAGTTTAGCCGCGCTAAATAAATACTGTGATTGACCGTCTAAACTGCACTTTTAAAATTGGCCGCAAGAAGAAACCTCGGAATGCCACGTCAATCAAAAGTAATCACGTAAATATTTAAGTTGCGTGTTTCTTTCAAATTTTCTCATGGGGGACTGGGGGTGATAACAAAAGGAGCATAAAAAGACGCACAAGCAGTAGCGCCTCGGATCTCCACAATGCGCGGTAGTCCCGACGAAAAGAAAGAAAAGCCGCGCGCGCATACCCCGCGTGTGCCTTTAAAATTCATCGGAAGTGCGGAAAGATACGCAATTACATCTCATCGGGTTAACGAGCAAGAAGCGTGTAATTATACAGGAGAAAATAAGTCTGTTAATATGTTGATTGCGTAAGCGCGATTACCTCTGGCAGGCGTCAGGGCTGAAAGCCGTAATATAAAGAAAGCGCCTTTTTTTTTTAAAGAGAAAAAAAGGCGTACGCACGAGACGAGAGAGTTCGCGCATGCTCGCGCCGGCAGATCCTTATGCAGTCGGCGGCGTTGCACCATCCGCACCGGCGCAACGCATCGATAGTATTTCGTTCGCGTGCGAGCGGCTGTGTTGCGACGTCCTCGTTGTCGTCCTCGGGATGCGAAACTCACTCTCTATTTTCCTCAGATTTTCTCAGCGGATATACAGCGCCGGCCCGCGCGCGCGCGCTATGAATCCCCGGGTGCGCAGCCCTCGTTAGTCCCCCCTCCCCTCCCCTCCGTTAATTGTATTATCCTGAAAGTTGGCGCTCCCTCAGTTGCGCAGGTAGTCGAGCGGCTCGAATTCAGAGGCTTTATAAAGTGCGTGCCGCGGATTATGCGATTATACGCGGGCCGAACACAGGCGCGCGCGCGCGAGCGCCGCATGGAAATGGAAAGTAAAGGAGGAAGGCGGTTAGGCTGCCGAGCTCCGCGCTCTTGCGTAATTCGAGAGCACGGTACTCTCATGTGTGTACACGTATAATGTAACTTACCCACCCGTGTGCTCCTTTCTTTTTTTTCGTGTGTATATGCCCACGCGCTTCCGCGCGCGCGCGCGCCTTTATTTCGGACTTTTTCTTACGCGCTCGGAGACTCACTTTGATGCTGTCAAACCGTCTTTTCTTTTTCCTAAGTTTCTAATTGCCGCGTTATTACCGCTCGGTCGTCACGGGGAAAAGTAACTATCGCTTAATAAGCGCTATGTGCTCCATCGCACTGAAAATTTTCACTTAAATTAATGCATGTGGGCTCATTGCTTTGTCCGAGTAATTGATAATAGTCGTGGAAACTTCGATAATTGATTTGTCAATTATTATTCGGAGGAAGTACGAAATTAAATTGTTCTGAAGCTGTGAACGTGATACGTTTTGTTGAAATTGAAGATTGTTTATGCGAAACTCAGCTAAAAACCTAGTCTTGTCGACTTCATTAAGGATACCCATAACAGACAATTTTATTTGCAATTTGTTTATACATAAACCTACTTTTACTACGCTTCGGGACTATTAGAATTTCACCTCTCCATATATGTACACCTATTTTTAATTTGTGGAGTTGCAAAAGATTTTTCAAGCCTACAACTTATCTAACACCTTCTAACTGATTTCCTCCTTTTCAACACTCAAACGAGAATTTATAAATTGACCGGTACTGGGTGGCGTATAATATTTCCTTTTGATCGAAGTTGAGCAAATAACTTAATAACATTCATAGAGGCGCATTAAGAGATTCTGAAGATAGACGTCAATTGCGGGAAGCACAATTACGCACAAGTTACTCTGCGAGAGAGCCTCGTATCGTTACACAATGTAAATTGTTGAGAAATTCTAGGCGTGCCCGTACGCGCAATAATTTAGCGAAAAATTATGAGATGTTATAATATAAAGAGAAGTAACTTTTTTTTATCCACATCAAAGGAACAGTGTGGACACAAAATATTGAAAACGTTAGAAGAATGGCAATTAAATTGCGGATGACGAACGACCTATAAGAACGGATAATAAATCGAAATATTTAACGCTAACTAGCGTCCATCCAGGAAAATGTTTGGAAATTATCTTTAAAAATATTACCATACATTTAATTTTATGAGTATGGTCATACATGTTTAAATAGATTGTTAACGAAAAGCGTGCTTTACCGCTAAAACTTCATTGTGTTTAAGTTTTAAACATATTTTTTGACTAATGATGTTGCTTCAAACAAGTTTAGAAAGGTTAAAAAATGTAAATTAAAGTTTAAAAAAATGTATGAACTTCACTTGTACGCGATATACGATATCGCAAACTTTCTTCGCGTTTGTATATTTTCAATTTAATAATCGAAAATCTCTCGTATATATTTTTAACTCAATTGAAATTCAAAAAACTTCACTCGCCTTACAGGTTCTGCAGGAAGTAAAACTAATTTTACGTAAATCGTGACATAAACTAAAATAATATACTAAAAGTAGAGTAGATAAATTTACAAACATTTAAATATCATTCATTAAATCAAATTCATACTTTCCATCTTATTAATTCGCATTTTTTGATGAAAATTGATTATATTAAATAAATGTTTATTAAAATTTTCTTTTCGAAATAGATATTAATAAAAAACTGTTCACAGCTATTAAACGCATGTGCTAGTAAAATCTTGAAATTTTTCTGTGACATTTATCTCCGCCTTTAGTAACATTGTACGAATATGTCGTAAACCGAAGGTTTAATGAAATTAAATAAGTAGTTTACTAGAAAATAAAATAATTTAAAATCCCCGGACAGATTATTGAACGCCCCGCGTTATTTTCAAAGCCGGACAACTTTTAGTTTCCATTCAGCATAAAATGTAGCAAGCTGCAGGCCGCTGCAAGGTCGGGGATAAAAAAAAATATCACGTACGTAGTAAAGGATCGTCGTAAAATGTCGAAGAAGCTTTTATTGGTGAACACAAATTACTCTCCTGGAGAATCGAATTTCTTGTAAATTAGCATCGGATTTCTCGTAAATTAGGCTTGACGCGCAGGCCATCAAGCTCTCCAAACAAGAAGAAGCCCAGCATTTTTACCGGGCGTTTTGAAAGATGGTCGCTATCTAAAGCCTGCCGCCGCGCCGCGAGTATATAGCTCCATACGCCGCCGATGAATTAGCGCGAAGCCCAAAGAAGCAGACGACCTTCGATCGGTTGGCCTGCATAGCTCGGGCGGCCGCTGCCACAGCCGCGCTGCGAGCAATGTCGCTTAATACTTCTTTTACCCCTCTACGTGCGCGGCGCGGTAATCTCTCTCCGCGGGCTTTAGGCGAGCCCCTAGTGAGAAAGTGAAATGCGCTTCTTTTGTACCGCTAAAGGCAGCGGGCCCCGGCTAACGACCACCAACGAACGATCGCCCGAGCGCACCGCGCGGCAAATGACCGCGACAACGAACGCGTCCTTCAGACGTCCAATTATCCAGGGAGCTATCTTCATCGGCTCCTCTCCTTTACTTCTTTTTCGCGGTGACTCGCGAGACACTTGCTCTCCTCGCGAGATTTGAATCTTCCTTCCCTTGGGCTGCTACTCCACTTTTTTTTTTAACGATTATATGCCTCGCCTTGAGTACACGCAATGCATTTCGTGATTGACAGCGGGTACTTCTGCTCTCTTCGGGAGGGTTTTCGATTGTTTTCGGAGAAGCGTGTAATTGGCTGGCTATTAATTTTGGTCGACGTGAGTGCACTTCTATTTAAATCAATGTGTGACTGATTTGTAAATTATAAATGCTTAATTTACATGGAAGAAGATAACGGTATTCTTTAAAAACTGTAATAAATTTTTTAATTTATCTAAGGAACGGCTATGTTGCAGTCCCCTATAATTATGCTAATTTTTTTAATGGACAATGCCATACGCGCATTTTTATTAGCCTCAGGTATGCATGGGCTTCTTTCGTAATTGCATTTTCTAAAAATTTTGTCAATTAAAATGAAAAACTGCAATTGCCCGAGTACAAGGATTCCACAAGCATGCGGGGTTATGCGCGGAATAGAGTATGTAATATACGAGCATGTAATTACATTAAAAAAAAAGTTGTTCATTAAAAAAGAAGTCTACTGAAATAAGTAAATATTTTCTATTTATATTAGCTAATTTGAAGCTAACGATTATTTTAATTGGACTTGATAACTTTAATAGAAGTACAGTAAACGTACCACCTACAGACGACCGCTTACAATAAAACAAGAATTAAATTAGACGCATAAACACGTATAAAGTACGGCGCGCCTTGCAACTTCAGGTTGTCAATTGAAGCGAGCAATTATTTTTTCCCCGCTTCAGCGGTTGAATTGTATCGATGGGGCCTATAAGATAAAAAAATTTACGACTTCCTTTTCTCTTTACAGGCTGGTTCTCTGTGATATCTGGAAACGGGACGACGAGCGGCGCGCGGGTCTATCGGAAAGTCGAGACGCTCGTGCGCGCCGGCGTGCCGGCCTTCCTGCTCGCCGCACCGCTCAGGGCGTACATCCTCACACACTCGAAAATGGGTAAGTTTAACAACCACCCATACGCCCCGACACCGACGCTCGCCTCGGCGCGTAAAATACAACTTTCTAAGCGAACTGCGTGGATGCGATGCCGCTGCATGATTTATTCCGCGAGGCAATAAGTATATCGCGCGCGCGCAGGCCTCGACCACTAGAAACTCCCACAAAACTTGCCGCATTATTCATCCTTATTTTAGCCGGGAGATCTATTATTGTGCGCCGTTGACACTTGTATTTATTAGCGGAGAACAAAGATATCGCCATCGCATCTTTTATTACCGCGCCATTGCCTTTTTTTTCTTATTCCCAGCATTATGTACCCTTTGAATAAATTTATAAATCTCCAATGTATCGGCGAGAATTCTTGCGCGATTTATTTTCATTCAAATGATCCGAGCTTTATTTTGAAGCTTTTCGCGTTTGCCTCATACGTGATTTATCTTGCATAAATTTTAATAAGCGATCGCGCGCTTATTTTGTATATGCCTTAATCGCGGCGCATTTCTCATATCGCTAAATGACGTGTAATAACTAATCAATGATGCTTTTCCGATAATTCTCCTCACGTCGTATTCCAAGCTCATCTTTCAAAATATATATGGTAATCTTCGATTTATAAAACGAGTGATAATGTACAAAAAACGTGCAATTCGTCACCTTTACGAGACACATTATTTTATCAATAATAATCACATGTAAAATATTCTAAAAGTTTTACGAATTCCCAAGTGGAGTTTAAATGATGTTCTTTTTCTGTTTCGACTACGAGCGATAATGTGGTCATTTGTTACCATTAAGTGAGAGATTTAAATGACCTGATGCCAAGGAGGTTCTCAGGAAAATAGGCGTTGGAAAAGCCACCATTAAAAAAATCTATTGTCTATGGAAGTTAATTTGATACAGGGAATTTTGTCATTATTAAATCTCTAGTTAATCCTTCTCGTCAATATCTAACTAACAACTTCTCTTTTGTTTAAATTTAAGTTTTAAATTATGTTTATTTCTAATATGGATGGTAAAATGTGGTTTTAACGGGATTATATCAGTTATAGACACTATAGTTTTTCGTTTTAATTAATGAATTGTATTCAATGCCTTGGCATCAACAATAACATTTTTCAAAAAATTCAATTAAAACAAAAAACCATTATCGTCGGTAACTGTACTTAAGATATAAAAGTAACGCTTCGGTCATGAAATTTGAGTAACGAAAAGTTAATAATTTTATTCAATTAATTATTTAAAATTATGCAAATACCAATAAACTATTCTTTGTTAGTAAAAATTTATAAATTAATTTAAATGCACTTTATTAAAAGAATTTCATCGATTGTTTAAAAAAAAGCAACTTAACAGTTACTTAACAAATCACACGCGTTTCCTACACGAAAATGAAATTAAATTGGTTGGGAAGAAAGTATTAGAGAGAGATTAACTAGGAAACCACAAGACTCATTTAATCAACAGGCCTGTATTTTTCTTCTTTTCTCTTTCAACAAAAAAAGTTTAAAATTTAAAAGTTGTAAAAGTCATAAAAACTTATAAAAACTTAAAAAAGCTAATAAAAGCTTGTAAAAAATGAAAAAAGTCTGTGCGAGCAAAAAGGTTACTAAACACATCAAACTTGAGAAAGTGCCACTGCCAGTCGCAGAGCCTAAAAGGACAGGCATGCCCGAAGAAGAAAAGACTGGAAAGAAGAAAGGAACAAGCGAATGATACGGCCAGCCATTGGAAGATTTATTAGTTTAAGAAATTTGGCATGCCTCCGTCGCACGCGAAACGCCAAACATCTAGTACACAGGAGCGCCTTTGCAATCGTTATTGCGTCAATTCCTCTCGTCACGAGTCTCTCGTTGTTGTTGCCGGCTGCACATAAGGCACTCGCACGCTCGCCCATAAAGCGCCTGGCACTTTTTGCCGTGCACACACTCAACGCACGCACACAATGCATATATCCACGCGAGCGCGCGAGAGAGAGAGAAACGATCAGGCTCGCGCGCGCTCGATCGAAAAAGGCGAACCACGATCGATTTCGCGATCGGTCGCGCGCGCCAGCCCTATTGAGAATGTCAGGTCGCGGCGATAAATACTATACGTGTACGCTGGATTGCGCGAACGGCGGTGCGCGCCTGCGCGCTCTTGACCCGAATGCACGCGCGGAGCGGCCTCGCGGCGGGCGCGGCGAACGAGTACGCGCGAAACTGCTGTACCGTGAAATTGGTCAGTAATGCGAGCGCGCGTGCGCGCCCCGGCATAAACACCGCCCATAGCGGAGATTCGCACCTCCCTTTTTCTCCTCCGACTAATTTTATCCTTTTATACCCGGCAAGCGCGTTTCTCGCTCTGCTAGCGCGCGCAAGCGCGGTTCAATAGAATTATCGCATGTACGAACGTTCGGCCGCAAGACTCGTGCTCGCGGTTTTGAAAGCGGTAACTGATTTCTTTACATCCTCTCCCTGGCTGCGGCTTTTGCGAATTTTTCACTCGGGGATGTAATGAGCGTGCAAAATGCGCCGAATAAAAGGAGTTTTCGGGAATTGGCGCGGATGCAGTAAATGCACGTAATAATGATAAAGCAAACAATGACGATCTGCGAAATGGGATGTTTATATGTAATGGAATTTAAGGTTCTAATGGTTGCAAAGACAATATCTATTTTCAGATAATTTTCTTATGAAAATAGATTTTTCTATTGTAACGAAATCATTTTTCGAAGTTTTTGTATAGTAAACCAAAAGATAACATTGAAATGAATAATTTAAAATACGCATGTCCGCAAAAATAAATGTATCATAAAAAAGATGCACTTGTTTATATGATTGGAAAAGTAGAAAATATCTAAATTGCCAAGTATGTGAACTTTTTTTCTACACATTCAACATTGATTACAGTAACTTAAATTGTTTATTTCAATTTTCGTCTCTTCGCTATATAAAAGATTCGAAAAATAATTTTCATAAACAATAAAAAATCTATTTTCATGTTAAATTTATCTATTTAAATTGATAGTACATATAGTAAATACCGTAACTGTTCTTTAGAACCTCTTCGACTTCAAAAGATACAAAATTAATAAGTGTCTTTTTTATATGAATAAAATTTTATTTAAAATTAATGTAATCATAAAAGGATCTAATTAATAGCGACAGGGGACTTAATTTAACGCGAAGACGAAGTTGAATTCTAAGCAAAGGAGATGATGCATGAAACTGTGTAACCAAATGAGAGAATCGTTACGGACATCGATAAACAGTTATAGTACGTAGACCCATACAGCTCATCATCCGGTTCAGCATTTATCCTATTAGCCTGACTCCCGAGCTGGAATATTTTTATCTCAAGAGACAATGAATGCAGTTGAAAAGAAACAAAAAGCCGACCCACGTAATTATCATAGTCGCGTACACTGCCGGCGGTTCTTCTCTCGAAGATGAATGACCGCTGTTATTCTGCCCGAGGCACGTTATCTCCTAGTATATCTTTTTTTAACATAAATTGAATGATTATGAAGAATAATATGTCATCGCCTAAAGAATTAAATTTGACTGATACTTTTACAAGTTGTTAAAAACTCGGTTATTACTTTTTTCAAACAACTTTGTTATTATATGATTAATAATTAGTGAATGCGTTTGGTGATTATCTTTTGGAAAAATATGCTGCCAATTAAAAAATAATTAAAATTTTACTGTGTTATTATCTTTAAATAAAATAAAATGCCTGCAGAAAAATAAAATTCAAAGTTTACATTTTTTATAAAAATTATAAAATTATTGGAATGTAAACAATAAAAGTTAAAATACCCTGTTGCACCTAAAGTCTTTAAAAATTAAAAAAATGCTAATAAGTAAAAAAACACGTTACTGAAAAATAATGGGGATGCTGATGTAAGGTGATGTTTAAGGAATGACCTACTCCGAAACTAAAACAGTTTCATTCTCACAGGTAAATTTATGCAAAACCTTATGTAAGGCCCCTTACGAACACGAAGAAGGTTACCGAAACTACCTTACTGCATTCTCACAAAACAAATGTGTTACCAAACTTACATAAGCGACTTTTCACAAACAAGGAAATAAAATTAAGTCCCTAAAGATTTATGTCACTGCCTTCAAATTAACACGATTCATTGAATCTTGCGACACGAATAGCCGAGGTATAATGCACATACTAACAAAAAAAAAGTAAATAAACAAACTCCCGTTTCATTTGCAGAAAACGGCAATCTGCGGGCGCACTACACGAAGACGACCATCCGCGCCGGCGAGGTGCTACGGCTGGTGGCTATCTTCCAGGACACGCGGCGCTGCAGCTCCGTGTCCTTTAACATCGCGGGCAGCTCGTCCGAGCGCGACCAGTACGCGCAGTGCCTCGACGCTCATGGTCGCGAGGTCTTTGCGCCGCTGTCCGCCCGAGGCGAATTTTACGCCGTCTGCCAGAGCGACGGCTCGTCCGGCAGCATCGACACGGGCAGCGACGCCCTCCTCTACAAGGTATATACAACGACCCGTCCGCTAAACTTTTTTTTTCTTCCGCCGCTCGCGCGCATAATAAGTGCTCATTAACATATTTTACTGTACGGGGAGATGTGCGCGCTTAATCAATTTTAAATCATACGCGTTGTGAATGAACGCTTGCCTTCCTTTTTTTTTTCTCCATCATTTTAATCTTATCGGGTAATAATATCACCTGTTCGTGAGGTGGATTCCAGCTTATTTTGAATTTTCCTACGAAGAATTTAAACTTACTAGGGGTTATTCGCCGTTACTTATTAGCAGCCATCAAGGTTTCGCTCTGCGCAAATACAGAAAATATCTATTGGTTCCTCAAATGGTTATAAAATAGTATAATCAAATTTCGCTCTAATCAAATAAAACCTTATAGAAGAGGCTTGAGTCTAAAAATACTTTATATCAATTTTGTTAAATTATTTTAAATATTATACTAAAACAAGTGCAAGCAATGCTAACATTTATAAAAATACTTGTTTATTACAACTCGTTTAAACAAAAATAAATTTAAAACAAAATTTAAATACCTATCTGTGTTTATTGATTAATTTAAATTTTGTTCATTTTTATTTAAACTTGCAAGTTCGAAAAAAAGTATTTCTATACTCAATAGTTAGAATTAATCTTGCACAAATTGTATTATAATATTTAAAATCCAAATAAATTAAATCCTTAATCATCTTAATCATTTCTATAAGAACATAAAACAATTGAGGACAGTTTTAACAATTTAAAAAAAGAAAATACAAAGGTTAAATTACAGGCACATCGTTAATGCATAAAGGCATCCACTAAATGGATTAAATAATTAACAAATGAGCAGGGAGGAGCAACCTGTTCGTCTCAATGCAACAATTTCCTATCTAAATTAAATCACGAAAAAAAACGAATTTTAGCTTGTAACACTAAGAATTTGAAAGGATGACAATAACGCCTCCTTGCAATTATATAACTGTAGGTGCACCATCTAGCGAGGCGGCAGCTACCTCTGCGCGTAAGACTGATAGCGGGGCCGTTGCCGGTGCCGTTGCCTCGCGAGTACGGTGGCTTGATGCAGCTCGAATCGTCGACGCGCGGCCCAATCGTATTGGGCTGTCTCGTGCCCGAGACGCCCGTATACAATCCCGAGATGCTTGAACTACTTGTCACGGGGAACAGCGCGCCCAGGGTCAGGCGGGCCCGCCTCGGCTATCCGTCCGAGGCGAGGCTCTTGGCCTCGCCCAAGATGCAACGACTTTTAGCTGCCTGCAGGTATGAAACTTTTTCTCCAAACAATATTCTACTTCTTGAGTAATTCATCGCTGATCTATATCACGGTACATTAGTGTTTTTTGCAAATACTGAGCTGAAAATTTGAATTATGCATTTATATTAGTATTCTTTTATTTTAAGTAAAATTGATTTTTGTAAAATAGAATTCGATTTGTTACTTACGTTGATGATAGTGATATCTTTTAAGGAAGTCGAGCATATTTAACGTCTCGCCTACATTTAATATTACATTATTAATGCAAAAAGAAATGCGTGCGCCACTTAGTCAAAAATATTCACTTGCCTTTCCTGTATTAGTAAGTAGCATACTGGACTTACATTCTGTGACTCAGTATTTCAAACACGTACTGCAAATAATTTAAATTCCTTTCAAACTCTTTTAGCATTTTTTTCGTACGACTACCGTATGCATAACAGAAAGAAATTCCCTCTCGACCTGTCATTGAGTTTCTATTCGACGAAAAGTATTGAACATACGTCGGATACAAATTCGTGCATTTCGAAAGTAAAAGAAATTTGTCTTTTCACTTTTATGCAAAGTAAAGGCCTATAGTTACAGAATTACAAAAAGGAGTTCATCTTAAACTCGTAATCTAAAAAGAAAAAGAAAACATACAGTGATCGAAGACAATAACACGCAGTGACGTTTAACGATCGAAGGCAAATACAATATGACATCTAACAATTTTACGACTGAAAATAAACAATAATGACGTCTAATAATTTTACGACCGAAAATACATAATAATGACGTCTAACGATTTAACGACCAAAAATATTCAATGAAATATAATGATTGTTTAATAATGTTGCAGTCGAGCAGTGGGAGACCGTGCGACAGAGCCGCGGGTAGCTCCTCAGAAGCTGCGCTCAGAGGACGAGAGCTTGAAGGAGATGCATCTGAAAAAGATCAAGCCCAAACCGGAAACGAAGCCTATCCTGCAGAGTTTACGCGAGAGCCTGGAGCAGCTGAAGAAGCCTGCGACCCTTGGCAGCGCGAACAACAACGACAGTAGCATCGGCGGCACGCGCGAACCTAAAGTCGCCGAACGAAGCCGAAGTAGTAGCAACGGCGCCAGCACCGGCGGTGGCGGCGGCGGCGGCTTCCTGGAGCGCATCAGCAAACTACGCCAGGCGAGCCGCAGCCGCAACCCCGCCAAGAAGTCCGCGTCCTTCACGTTCGCCGTGCGGCCGGAAATTGCGATGAAGGCCGCGCAGAAGTACTCGAGCCTCGAGCAGTCCGAGTCTTGCGGCCAGGGCCAATCCGGGATCGGTGGCGGCGGCGCCAAGCAGCCGGTGCAGCGCTCCGTGTCGACGAGCGTGCTCGAGGTGACTGGCGGTGATTCCGGGCGTACCGTTGAGCTCCAACCGGATTACTCGCGTGTGAGGGATAGCCTCGCCCCGGCCACGCCGACGCCGCCCCCCGTGCCGTGCCCTGCGCCCCCCGCGAAGCCAGATGAGATCTACGCGGAGATCTGCGAGAGCCACGTGCCCGCTCCGCGCCCCCCCAGTCCCGTCCGGTGTACCGGCGGCCACCACGTAATGGCCAGGATAAAGATTCTCGTGAGGGACGAGAGTCCGCGCGAGGTGCTCGACGTCCGGAGGACCGACAGGAAGTACGTCAACTCGATATTCGTCACGAGTAGCCACAGCCACCAGCTCGACTCGATCATCGCTCCCGAGGAGGATATTATTTATAACACGGTCTTTTGACCTTTTCGCAAGCCCTCGTATTTACGCGCTGCTTCCTCCTCGCTTCTATTCTTTCTTTTCTCTTCCGAAGGGACATTTGCAATTTTTCACGGAGACAGACGAGTACGAAATAGTCAAATTAATTCAGAGTTACTTGATCTTCTTCTTTGCATTGATTATTGATAAACGAATTTTGCAGATTAAGAGACTGAAAATTTCTTATGAATTTTCAAGAGAAAACGCAGCCTTGTTCATGTACTTCGCAGCTATCTATTAACCCACTTATAAGATGCTAATCACAGAAGAAAATTTGATCGATTTGGATGTAAATATAATTGTTTGTCAGTAAACGACAATTTGCGAGTATGTTTGCTAGTGTTAATGGTTGTAACTACCTACGTGATATTAGCAAATTAAAATTGTAATAAGTTCAGTGCCTGTATTCTAGGATATAAAGATTTTTTTACAAAATTGACTAATGTAATCCTGTAACAGCGAGTTTTCTGTACAAACTCTACAAATGTAAAAAATACAAATGTAAAAATTGCATTACCTTAGACTTATACAGTACAACCTAATGAAAAACGTCGTGGTGCTTTGTAAATACTCTGTTGTTTTACATCGTACTAACAGTTACATATACTCAGTTGCTAAGTTTATAAATGAATCTTATAAAAGATTCTATAAATAAAGAAATCAAACTTAATTTGTTATACTAATTCATTTCAATTTTATTTTAATGCTTTTTTTTATTTCTTTTCAGTCCTTTTCTGTGCGCAATATTCTTTTTCTTTGGAATAGAAGATAATGTCTTTTTCTTTAATTTTGGATATTCATCTATCGCTTTCTTCATCACATCTATTGCTTTTTGACTATTTTGGTCCAGTGATAATACAAGGTTATTATCTAAGTATTTTCCAGAAAAGTTTTTTGGGAATAATGGTTTATCAAGAAGCTTAATAAGCTGACATTTTTTTGCTTTAAGTGATCGCCTTATATCAGCCATTTCATCCACTTCTATATTATCTCCACTAAAAGAATATTTAGTTAATACAATATAGCAAAATAATTATAATATTTTTATTGTATTTTAATTTAGTATAGTAAACTTACAATTCATCATCATCCAAAACAAGATCCATTTCTTTAGCTGCTTTATGTAACCATCCTTTCTGTGAATTTTCTCTTCTGCAGGTCAATTCAAGTTTATCTATGTCTCGAGCAATATTTACTCTTTCTTTTACAGCAACAAGTAAGCGATCAATAACAGGAAATGTTGGCAAGTCCTCAGCTATGTAATAAAAAAATAATTTTAATACTAGACTTTTACTTAGAATTTACAATTAAATATTTTACTTATACCTACTTCGATTCAAAGTTTTGCACAATCTGCTGTAAAACTGTTTTTCAGATGGTTCCATTATTAAAACAGTTATGCCTTCCTTTTGCGCTCTAGCAGTCCTTCCACTTCTATGAACATAACTCTATAAAAAAAGAAAAAAATATGTTAATAATAATGCAATCAAATATAATTACAATATATAAATATTTACAAATACATACTTCAGATGTTCTGGGAACTTGATAATGAATGACATGTTCAATTGAAGGTATATCTAGACCTCTTGCAGCTACATCAGTAGCTATTAAAAGTCCAGAATCATCAGCTTGAAACCTTAAAAATTATTTTATTGTTAAGACAATGTTAATTTAAAAATAAAAATAATTCTCTTGAATTAATAATTTGAATTGATAACATTCCACAGATTAAAATACCCACCTTTCTAAATTTTTCAATCTTTGTCTCTGTGGCATACTAGCATGCAATGGTAATGGTTTGCAATTTAAAATTCCAAATAAAGTTGCTAGTCTTTTCACACAGCCTATACTATTACAAAAAACTAGAGTTCGTCCAGGATGTCTTTTTAAGAAATAATAAAGATAATAATCTTTATGATCTATAGTACACGCTATTCTGCATTCAGTTAGATTGCAAGCAGTCCCTATTACAAATAAGAAAATAAATATAAGTTATTTTTTATGATTTTTTTAAAACATTGGCAAAATAAAAATATCTTTACCTGTTCCTTTAGTTACATCTATTATCTTTGGATTTTTAACTCTTAACATTTCAATAACTTTTTGTAACTTTTGACCAGGCGTTTGTTTGAATATTTTTGATTTTGAATTTCTAAGTTTTTTCCTTTGTAAATATTCTGGAATTTCATGCACTAAAGTCAGAGTCGCTGAAAACACAAAAGTTTGACGTCGCTTCACCTTTGCTTCCTTAGAATTAATTCTTTCAATAATATCATGAAGTTCCAAAAAGTGTCCTTTTTCTAGCATTCTGTCCGTTTCATCAATGACAAGATATCTGTTGCAAAAAGTAACATTAAATTTGTACACTTAAAATAAGTAAATGTAAATTATATTAGAATAATATTCATACTTTATTGAATCAACTTGACTCAAGTGAGGATTTCCCTCGTCTATTAATTCCCACAGTCTTCCTGGTGTTGCTATTACAATGTCTGGTCCTTTACTAAGAATCCTTTCTTGTTTTACTGCTGCCATTCCTCCAACAACAACTGCAATCTGATTATAAAACCTTAAGTAATCGATAATTAACAATTGTCGTTTTCATGTACAAAAACTTACTTTTATACCGGTATATTTTGATGCAGCTGTCAAATGATCTTTGATTTGAATTGCCAACTCTCGAGTAGGAGTCAGAATAAGAGCATATAAAGGATTTTTAGGCTTGCCATTAGTATCTGAATCGAACTTGACGTTGTTAACAACACGAACTAACCCAATTCCATTTTCATCAATACGACTTACATCCTCTGGCATAGGTTCATCACTATCCAAATTATCGTTTTCATCATCACTGCCATCAATGTCTATTTCATCTTTATTTAATTCTTTAAATATACCACTAGTACTCGTTATTATCTTTCCATGTTTCTTCTTAAGTTCCAAAATACCATTTAACACAGGAATTCCAAAAGCTAAAGTTTTACCACTACCAGTTTCCGCAGCCCCTAAAATATCCCTTCGTCCTAAAATTGCTGGAGGCAAAACCAAAGCTTGTATAGCTGTAGGCGTATGGAAATTTTGTTCCATCAACGCTTTCGATATAACAGAAGGTACTCCCAAAGCATTCCACCCACTTTCGAATGCTAAATCATTTGTCGTGTCCATTGCTACCATTGTATATTACCAATCGATTATGTACTAATATTAATTACAGAAATTATAACCGCTTTTAGTCATTCTAACCTACATTGAACATGCCAACCATGTGGATTTGTATACACTGGCA
>JAXIUT010000009.1:27516947-27543383 GCA_035586675.1 Eurytoma californica | reverse complement strand
AATTCATCTGGAAAATCCACCTGGAATTCCAGCCGAATCTCTGGAAAATCCACCTGGATTTCCAGCTGGATTTTCCAGGTGGAATTTCCAGCTGGATATTTTCAACAGGGATTTTTTCCAACATTTTAAAAATTCAAAAAGAGTCAACAATACTGCCAACTGTACAATTTAAATTATCTTCCGATATTCTGACGCCCGCATGTTTTTAAACAAAATAATTTGTTTCTATAACTTTTGACTTACCATCTCTTAAACTGTGCACCCTTGAAATTCGAATTCTTTGCCTCAAAATACGACTATAAACAGTTTACTTGGTGCTGCTGAAGACGAGCGCAAATCGTCGTGTATACCTATTATAGTTATGGGCGTGGACCCCAGACTCCCAGAGTCCCCATCTCACATTCGCATATAATTTTTCTCAGATCCATTACGGATCGATCACGGACGAGCCCGCGCTCAGCCGCCCACGCGCATTCTAGGTAGACCTATTCCTATAG
Organism: Eurytoma californica; assembly: GCA_035586675.1. Classification (NCBI taxonomy): domain Eukaryota; kingdom Metazoa; phylum Arthropoda; class Insecta; order Hymenoptera; family Eurytomidae; genus Eurytoma; species Eurytoma californica. The sequence continues at coordinate 27,542,886 of JAXIUT010000009.1, read as the reverse complement.
CGCATTCGCATCTGTGTCAGTACAGTGATCTGTGGACTGTGGTGTGGTGCGTTGGAGACAGCGAGGCCGCGTTCACGAACGGCGGCATCGTATACTTTCTTGGCACGTGTTGTTTTTTAAAAACTCAACCATGGCTGAAATAGGTATTATAAATTGTTAATAATTTATATAAATTAATAAATTTAAATTTTATATCTTTAATAAAAATTGTCGTGTTTCTTTAAAGAAAAATATTGCTTTCACCATATTAGTTTTCGGTGATGGTAAGCAATGAAAACGACACAGTAAACACGTGGTTTATACGTTTTCCGATCGCAATATATTAACGAAGTACACTGTCAATTGGAGCAGTGCTATGTTTAACTTAAAATTAATTTTAAAAACTCCATGTTTTTAAAGTTATTTATGAGTTTTAAGATTAACTACAATTAATTGAATCAGAATTAGTTTCGAATTTTAGGTTATGTAGTCGTACTCATGCATCTTTCATTTTCAGAAAATGAGAAGAAGAAAAATAAAAACAAATCTCTTGGCGAGATGCAAATCAAAATGAAGTGCCAAATGGAGCCCTCCAGTGATTTGGGCAAGCTTGATTGCAAGGATTGGCCATTATTATTCAAGGTATTAAGGATTAATAAATGTAAAAATTAATAAATATTTTTTAGGTCTATTTTTATTAATCAAATTAAAAATATTTTAGAATTTTGATAAAATGTTGACTAGAACGAAACATTTTACACCATTAACATCAGGTACCACACCACTTCATCGCCCTATATCAGAATATATTCAAACAGGATGTATAAATCTTGACAAACCTTCAAATCCATCATCTCACGAAGTTGTTGCATGGATTAAAAGAATTCTGAAAGTTCAAAAGACAGGTCATTCTGGTACTCTAGATCCTAAAGTATCAGGATGTTTAATAGTTTGTATAGATAGAGCTACACGTTTAGCTAAATCTCAGCAATCGGCTGGTAAAGAATACGTAGCAGTTTTTAAACTTCATTCAGCTGTGGATAATATTAAAAAGGTACTAATATTTCCATAAAATACTAAAAAGTTTTTCTTGTCAGTTCCTTTTATTAAGCAGTAATTTATTTTTAGATCCATCAAGCTCTTGAAAAATTAAAAGGAGCTTTATTTCAAAGACCACCTTTAATATCAGCAGTTAAACGTCAATTGAGAGTAAGAACAGTTTATGACAGTTGGTTCCTTGATTATGATGAAGATAGAAATATGGGTGTTTTCAAAGTTAGTTGTGAGGCAGGTTCTTACATCAGAACAATCTGTGTTCATCTGGGTCTATTCCTTGGTACTGGTTGTCAAATGCAAGAATTAAGAAGAAATCGTTCTGGAATTATGTCTGAAAAAGATGGCTTAGTAACTATGCATGATATTCTTGATGCTCAATGGCTGTATGAAAATCACGGAGATGAATCTTACTTAAGGCGTGTAATTAGGCCTTTAGAATCTCTCCTTGTCAATCATAAACGTATTATTGTCAAAGATAGTGCAGTAAGTATAATTTATATTTAAAAACACAGCATGTTATAGATAAAAATAATAAATGTAAAAAATTAAACATTGCTCCAAAATATTTCTAATAGTAAGTACCTGTATTTAGGTAAATGCTATATGTTATGGAGCTAAAATAATGCTGCCTGGTGTTTTAATGTATGATGATGGCATTGAATTAAATCAAGAAATTGTCATTGTCACCACTAAAGGGGAAGCAGTTGCACTTGGTAAATATTTAATAATTCTTTGCAAAATTTTGTCCGAATTTAAACGCTTAAAACATCGTTTAAAAGTGGCGTGAAAGTAATTTAAAGCAATGTTTTTCAGCTATTGCTCTTATGACTACACCAACAATGTCAGCTTGTGACCATGGAGTAGTTGCCAAAATAAAACGTGTTATCATGGAAAGAGATGCTTATCCCAGAAAATGGGGTCTTGGACCAAAAGCATCTTTGAAGAAGCGCCTCATTGTAGAAGGAAAGCTCGATAAGCACGGAAAACCAAATGAAAACACACCAACTGATTGGTTATCAAGTTACACAGATTATAGTGCTGCGAAGGTAAAAATATATTGTTTTTGATTAAATATTTAACAATAAACAAAGTTAACAAGTTTTAAATTAATCGTTTTTGTAGACTGAAGAAAACGGTGTTAAAGATGAAGAAATTAATGAGGTTTCTGCTAAAAAACGGAAACATGAAGAAACTTTAAAAGAATCAGAAGAAGCCACTGTTCCAAATGAAACAGTAGACATGGAAATTGCTTCACCTAAAGAAAAGAAAAAAGACAAGAAAGACAAGAAAAAGAAGAAAGATAAAAAAAAGGATAAATCCGATACAGAACTTGAAACGTCAATGGCTGTTGATGGAGAATCAGAGGTACAGTTTGTACAGTTTCTTATCAAGTAGGTAGTTTTCATTACAACGTATTTAATTTTTTGTATCTTTTAGGAACAACCTGTAAAAGAGAAGAAGAAGAAGAAGAAGAAAAGTAAAGAACAAGCTGAAGAAGAATAAAATTGTTTAAAGATTTTTATTTAAGTTTCGACTTATCTTTTAATGATTTTTTACCACAATTTATATGAATCGATTGAAAGCGCATTTCGTTTTTAAAATCTTAATGGTTTTAGAAGTGAAGTAATAAATTTTGCGATAAACAAAAAAAGATGCGCTTTAAAATATTTGGCTTTACTAAATATTGCCAAAGTTTAAGTTCCATAGTAATATTCACAGATAGTAGTCAGTGAATATTTAAGCTGTATATAAGAAATATTTGTAATAGAATATTTTCACATTTCATTAAAAAAAATAATGTACATTGCATAAAAAATATCTGAAAAATTTTCACATTTTTTTATACAAAGAAATATTTTGTCTATCACAGTTAGTTATGAGATACGTCAAATTTGTTTTGTTCATTGAAAAGTGTTTTTTAAAAAAAATAGATAAAATATTTGTGCACTTCGACTGTAAAAGAAGTAAGGCTTAGGCAATGAATGTTACATAAAACAATACTATGTAAGTTTTGTAAAGACATTTTACTATTTTCATTAAAAATCTGAAAATACTTAAATATATGTTTAATACATTACTCATTTTTTACTCAATTGTGAGAGAGTTAAATGGATCAGTATAAAAAAAATGAATTAAACTGTATTAAAAAAGACGTATATTTTTCCTTAAATTCGTATTGCAAATGAAATCATGAAGTTATTTGAAGACAACTGTATCAAGCATGGCTCCCAAGCATTGAACAATATTTGTTGTCATTAGATTGTCGACCTTTTCTTCCAAATGCCGTTTTGGATCTTGTTTACCGACGTTCTTAATTGCCAATTGTTCTGGCGTCATCTTCTCTTCATCTTCAAGAGACTAAAAATACAATTTTTATGAATGCATTGGCAACTAATAAAATTAATTTTAAAAAATATAAAATTGATAAATTACCTTGTTATAATTTTTGGCCAATTCAAGCATTTCTTGAACCACATTTTCATTCAGTTTACTGTGCTCTGAGTACTCAGCAAGAGTCAAACCATCCATCCAAGTCTTCTTGTGTAAATTTAATAACATTTTTTGTTCTAGTTCATTTTTGCGATAATTAATACTAATGCTGTAATAATGTCGATTCAGTCCATGAATAAGAGCTTGCACAGATGGTTTTTGAAGATGACCTAAATTTGATGTGGTTTGACGTGGTTCTTGCCCTAAGACCTGTAAAAAATTGTATTTTTACAATTCCGCTATTTTTGAAATTCATTTTGCAAAATTTAATTCCGAGATAAACTAACCATCATGTTTGGATTGATTAACCTAAATGCATCGATAACAACTTTTCCCTTAACTGATTGAATGGGATCAATTACCACTGCAACTGCTCTTTCGCTAAGTGCTTCAAATGACTGCTGTGTATTTATATCTACACCAGAAAGCCAACATCCAAATCCAGGATGGGAGTGGTACCAGCCTACTACCATTTCTGGCCTACCAGTTTGTTTAAGCATATCTAACATTTTTGCTTGAAAAACTGGATCTACTGCTTCAACACTGACTCCCTTTAAAAAATAATAGAAATTAGAACAAAAATATTAAAAACAAAAGATATAACAATAAAGTACTCACAGTTCCAGTTTGTGGCATGGCAAAAACATCAATAACTCTTACTGTATAATCGTCAACAAATTCACCAAGCATAAGACCCATAACTTCCATTGGTACTCCAGCTCTTCCATGTTTTAACATTTTTAAAAGTGCCAAAGAGGAAATGTAAACCTTTAAAATATTTCATAATTAAAAACTTAAAAGTCTGTTTGATGCCAAGTAAAGGTTTCCATATTATTTTACCTGTTCAGCAGTATCTACTACTGGAGCATCTGATGGTGGAGGACCTTGATTTAATCCTGGCATTCCACCTCCTAGCCGCAATAGCCTATCCATGTTTACTGATTTTGTTTATACTAAAATTGAAAACCAATGACCATAAAAAAAGCTTTTCATTGTTATAAGTATACGTATCTACATCGCACAGTGAATGACATGATTTTAAGGTTATAAAATGATACTACTTAATTTAGACACTTAGAAAGCGAAAATTCCTTCAAGAATTTATTAAATTAATATATCATTATTTTTACTTACCCGTAAACTAAAGCCGATTAGACTTAAATACTATTTTTCAACTGTATTTTCAAATTTGCAGCTACCGACAACAAACACGAGAACCAGGAGCATCCCTCTTGAGCGCTGACAATCTCAATTCTCAAATCTGCAAACTCACGAGAGACACTGTAGCAGCAGACATGTAGTTGTGAAGCTATAACCTTAAAGTTCGGATTCTTTAAAAATAGGCATATATAACACATTTGCTACACGCATCGCAGCGTTTAAAAAACAATGGCCAATGAAGAAAATACAGAAGAAAAAGTAACATATGCAGTGTTATCTAACAAACTAGGTGGTGGTCCTCATGGTTTGGGTAAGAATTTTATTAATTTTTTTTTAATTAGATTTTAGCAATTAAGTTACGTTTATTCCTAAAAATTTACTTAAAATTGCATCACAGGTTATGATTTAGAATTTTAGTTTGACAAGTTTTAGAACTTATTGTAAACCATTTATCAAATACAATTATACTTATTTTATACTTTTCAAAATGTTTTCTTGCAGGAGATCCAGATGATCGTTCTATGCGAAAAGTTGAAAAAGACATTCTTGTAGCAAAAATTGTAAGAGACAAAGCTAGAGATGAAAAATGTATTCCAGAAGTTGCAGGTAACATTTTTTATTTCTTTTTATTTCCTTAAAAAAATTCTTTGTACAAAAATTACATGCTAAATTTTTTTTAGCATTTAATGCCTGCTGTCAAGACAGTAAGTACATGATGGTGTTTACTTGCCGCAAAGAAAATGCAGATCTAAAAGAATGTTTAACCCGATGGTATAAAGATGAGAAGTTTTGGGATGAGTGTAAAGAAGTATACCTCAAGGATAGATCAGATTACAGAAGAACTGGAGAGCCAAAAAAAATTAGAGACTTCAGAGCTCGGGTTGCAAACACTTTTTAATTACATTTTCTTTAAATAATAGTCCTACTGCATAAGGTATTTTGTCTTATTAGTAAATTGTTATCAATATTTTAAAAACGTTGTAATTCAATTTTCTTAAAAAAATATTACAACCATACATGTACAAAATATACACAATTTTTAATGGCATATAATAATAAATACCTTAAAAAAGTATACAAAGGATCTTACAAATTTTCTTATTTTTTTTATAAAATTAGATTTATATAATATCTAAGAAGAATAACCACCTTCTTCTTCAGAAACAACATCACCATATTCATCCTCATTATTAGTATTTACATCTTGATTTAATTTCCATCTTCTCCACAGTATTTCTTTAACAGAAAATTGAGAAAGAACTTCAGGAGAAGAAGGAATTGAGTCAATTGGTATTGATGATGGCCACAATACTTGTGCAAATAAAACTTCCTGTTAAAAAAATAACAATAAACTTTATAATTCTCTATATTTTAAATTTATTCAATATTTTGAAATATTTAATAATCGTACTTTTTTAACAGCCTCAGTTAATCTCTGAAGACCAAAAAATTTATTCCATGTCATATTTCTTGTGCATTTGCTCTCAATTCTTTTCAAAGTCACTGCATCTAAAACATCTATTATCACTAAATATGAAGAGTGATAAAATGGTGGTCCTTCTTTGTAAAGTACTGAAAAAAATATTTACTTTTATAGTAAGTAAAAAATAAATCTTTTTTTGGGTAATATAGAAAACAAACATACAAAAGTCACCACCATATTTTAATCCAGATTTTACAACCCATCCTTTACTACGAAAATAATGGTATGCAACATATTTCTGTATAAAAGATTTTTGTTCTTTACAAAAGTAGTCCCATGTTTCACCAATATTCAGATATTTTCCATCAAAATCTATTACTCTCAAACAACCAAGACCATACATGAGGAAGAAAGTTTCTTCAAATGTAAGGTGCAACGTTTCTCTAACTGGAAAATTTTCATGTTTGATAGCTGGTTTAATGTCCATTAAATAGTTTTCTGTATCAGAATCACTATCAGGTAAAGTTAAAACTTTCCCTTGCATCACAGAATCAACTTTATTATATTCATTATTATATTCACTAGTAATTAATATTTCCTCATCTTTACCAAAAGATTCATTTGTATAAATACTTTTAGTTTGACAATTGTCTGAAGATACTTCACAAATCTCTTCATCTTCTGTAGAATCAAGAATAACCTCATCAACATCCATTTCTTCTTGACTATCATTCCCGTTCTTTTGAATATTATTTGCAGTGCTGTCTAAAATCTCTATTTCATTTGATAACTTTTCTTGATTGATTGAAGAGTTTGTGGCACTTGAACTATTTAATTCACTATTATTTGAAACTGTTACTTTGTCATTTGATTCATTTAAATTATTTAAAGCATCTTCTTTATTTTTATTCTCATCTAAAATTTATCGTTCTCTTAATTTTTTATGCACATTTGATGATTACAAATAAAACTATAAAATAATTACCTTTGTCAAAGTCACTTTCTATATCATCACTCTTGGACTGTTCTCCTTCATTTTTTTCTTCATCAAAAAATGTCTCTATACTAAGTTTTTGTACTTCACTTATCCATTGTTCACGTCGCTGCCATTGCCTATTTCGTATAATAGGTGGTGCTCCATAAGGAGTTCTTCCAAAACTAGGATGACTTCTGGATAATGATCCTTTACCAAAGTATCCCTGCAAGAGAAGCAATTTTCCTTTAAGCAAAACAAGTTTTACAATTAAATCTTTAAAATTGGATATTTACCATTTTGTAAATTATCTCCATTTCTGTAGGGTCAGCTATACATGATCCTAAAGCAGTCAATGTTGCATGGAACTTTGTCAATTCACCCTTGCTGCCAAATACTAATGGCAAAGATGATTTTGGTTCAAGCCTGACTCGTCGCTTTCTTTTTGGTTCTTTTAACTCCATTTTAAGAGTAATATTTTACTTGGGCATTTTCATATGCTGCAATTCAAAATTTTAATAATTATTTGTACATTATGAAACAATATTTGATTGATAAAAATTTAAAGAGCAATTTCATATTATAATTAAGACAAATTTTATTTACTTTTTACAGCTATTTTTTAAATCATGAGGTTAGATTATTTGGTATTATAAAATAATACGAACTAATTAAAATAATTACAAAAATATTAAAAAAAAAAACTCGTAATTCACAAATCACTCATTTTTTATTAAATGAAAAAATAACATTGTTTTAAAGAATTGTTTTCCTCATTCACTCAACACCGGCTTTATCATATATGTCATAATATATAAATATATAATATGTGGGCAACAAAAGCGCAATATATCGTCGTAATCGGTAAAGAAGGCATCTGCAAGTATGGCGTCGTCGACACCTGGTCGCGATTGTCGCGATAGTCAAAGCCACACCGCGGCGAGCTGGCAGACTGCTGGCACTGCTGGCAGCTAAGTACTGACTACTGGTGCATTTTTCATAGAGGCTAGGTTCTACGCGCACCACAATCGCTTTTCCGCCGTGCCCTCGCGCACGCCGATGCTCCACTTGATCGCCATGGCTCCTCCGCTACTTGCCTCCTCGAGTTTCCGCGTCAACTTCAACCGACTGTTCACGGACTCGCAGTTCCTCCAGTGCCTGATCCTCTTGTTCAGCCTTTTCAACCTGTCGCTCTGCCTCTACGAGGATCAAGTTGGCAAGTTCGATTGGTAAGCATCGCTCAGAGATTCTCCGACTTCTGCATGCTCCGTCCCGCCTGCTTCGCGGCGTGACTTCGCGTTTCATTGCTTTTCTTCGCTGCGCTTAAAATGTTTCTTCCCATGGCCAGGTTTCGAATTCTCCTTGCCACGGAGCTTCGACGTCTGCTTTTAACTGCTACATATGGGGTATCTGTCACATGACTTTGGATTTTTTCACTTTTTCTTCAATGTTAGTTTCGGGAGTTTATATTGCTCGCGTAGTTATGCATTTTGATTTTTCAACTGCTGCTAAGGGGATATATATTGATTTGCAAGAATTTATAAAACAAAAAGTAATTTGTGTTAACATATTTTATATCTTTTACTCATATTTTTTGGATTTTTTTACAACTTAACTCAATTAGTATGACATTGAAACTAATCATCTTTATGTATAGAAAATCAATAACACATGCTTTTTATTCATTACACTTATTAATCAAGAAATTACATTATAGGAGGCAAAATTATGTAGGAAAAATAAAATTTGCCAGTTTCGATACAGTGTCAACAGCAAAGAAGATCATTGTTGCTACCGAAGAAAATGTTATTGCAGCTTTGAATATTAAGACAGGTATTTATTTAACAATTTTTTAATCATTCAGTTATTTAATACCATTTTAATTCATTATTTGTTTAATAGGTCAAATACTATGGAGAAGAGTATTAGAACGGGGGTATACTGGTCGCATAAGAGCTTTCAGCAATGTTGCAGAAGGAGAATTAATTTCAGTAAATGGAGGAGTTCCAGCCATTGTTCGCTGTTGGAATTTAGCCACTGGCCATATCTTAAATGAATGGACACTAGCTGAACAAAATATAGAAAGGTTAGACATAAATTAAAATAATAAACTAAGTTTTTAATTTACATAATTTCTAGCACTCAAACTTTAAAAACTGTCAGTTGATGCGATAGTTATTTATAATAGATTGTATGAGTATTTTAATCTCAAATTATCTATTATTTCAGACTTGATTCTCCATTTATTACGTATACAACTGAAGGGCTTTACAGTAGTGAAAGGTTTCTTTTTAAAAAAAACTTGTCAACGTGCACTTTAAAGCACATTTAAAATCGTATTTTTTTTTTCAAATCTATTATAATATTTATTAATAGTACACCAACATCACAAATCAATGTTCTTTTTTTTTATGTCTTTACAGTTTATTACTTTATATTTATGGTGTTACAACAAAAGTCATATATTTCATATGTTCTTTTTGTAAAAAAATATTTATCAGCATTTTATGGTTTTACAGGATAGAAGATGTTCAATGGCACATTAAAGATGGAACTTTATACCATGTCTTACCTATTTACAAAACTGGTATTGAAGTAACTTCATACGACAGCAAAACAGGAGAAAAATTAAAAACTAAAAAAATATCTGCTCCATACATTTCAAAAAATACAGAGTAAGTTTTTGATAAATGTAATCACATTTTTTATTTAAAACTAATAAAAATCTTCATTGTTTTATTTCAGATGTTTACTAGCAGCTCCAAACTTCATTTGCCTGGAGGGTGACAGTAATCTATCGATATTGATTTACATTAACATATTTGATCCAAAACCTCAGCCAGAATCAATAACAATTAACACAATATTTGGTGCTGGAGTTCAGGGACCTTATCATATTTCTCTTATATCTGGAAACACTGCAGCAATATCAGTTAGTGCTGAAAATAACAGCAGAAAACGAATTTTATTACTTGAGAAAGATCCATTACCAGTTCCACGAGACATAGATGGAGAGAACTTTTTATATATTACTAATATGGATAACAGAAGAGTAGTGCTGGAATCTTCTTACAAAAATGATGTAAGTAATTTCAAATTACTGAAAATAAGAAAAAATTGTAGAAAATTAACAAATATTTTCTGTTTTAGGTGACAACTATTGTAGCAACAGAATTAGATGCAAGTGATCCTCAAACTGAAAGATTAGGACATGTAACAAACAATGCATTGTACAAACCTGCAATAGCAGCAGCTGATTGTGCTTATCAGTCAAGCAAAGGAAAGATATGCAGATTCTTACTCTCTTCAGAAGATCACAGTATCAGTTTTGTACAACAGAAAGTTCTTTGGACTAGAGAAGAAGCTCTTTCAACCATTTCTGCTGTAGAAATTGTAGAATTACCAATGTCAGATCGAGAACGTCAGATCGAAACTGAATTTGATCTGGAAGAGAGTGAGTATATTAAAATGTTATTTTTAATCAATAAACTAGATCCTATTCTTAGAATAAAAGAATTAAAACAGGGATCCTAATTTACATTTTCTCACTATTTAATAAGTTAATATAACAAAATTTCTTCTGTCATTGGCTGCGGTCAGAGCTTGATGTAGACAGTTCATGTAAGTAAAGAATTGGAAAAAGCAGTATTTGAAATTAGTTTTGATTATGTAGTGCATCATTCAGCTCTACTACAGTAGCATGAAGAATTGATTTCATAATTTGTATTTAAGACTATACAAATGTACTCATCTACCGAAAAAGATTTTCAAAATTTTTGTTAATTTGTACTATTTTTTTATTTTTTGCCTTTTTTGAATAGTTTGCATGATATTTATGAGTTCAAAAGGAATTGATTTTTTTCCTTTTACAGCTTGAGATTTGTAAAAAAACAAACTTGATGTTTGCGAATCTGTAGTTTGACATGCTTTGATGAAGAAATTTTATTTTGTAGCTTTAATTACAATTAATATGTATATTGCATAGAAAAAATTATATTTTATATTTATAATATTATATCAAGATTACGTTTGTCTATGTTTTCGAGTTTTCTTTTTCAATTTTAAGTATTTCACAAATCAATAAAAGTACTTTGCACTTTAGGGGATGTGATTGGTATGTTAATACGAAGATTGGGCTCCCAAGCTAATCAAGTAAAGGCATTTATTCAGGGAACATTAGGATTGGAGCCACAACAATCTAGTCAACGAGCAGATTTGGTTCGAGATAAATTTGGTTTGCACAAAATGATTGTAGCTGTAACTTCAACTGGCAAGGTCAATTGAAAAGAGAAAAACCTATTTTCCATAACACTAACATTTTCTAATGCACTATTTATATCCACAGATATTCGGAATTGAGTCCAAGAAAGGCGAAATAATTTGGTCGTTAAGAGTTCCCAATATTCGCGGATTTTCTCAAGAGTCTAATAGCATGGTTCTCTACGTTCAACGAGGCAGCCGTCATTTTCCGCATCCTCCTCAGTGTTCACTTCTTGCTGCCGATAAGGTTGTCACTCAATCAATAAATTTTATAAAATAAAAGGTTAATTAGTATTAACAATGAAATTTTCCAATTTATAAAATTATTCAGGAAATGGGTAATGGAATCATCTTCACTTTCAATCCTATAAATGGTCAATTACTTGGCGGACTGACGAAACTGAACTACCGAATAAAGCAATCGATGTTATTGCACGCTGCAACGGAAAACTTCCTGCGAAGTATTATCATCCTCGATGACAAGGATAGAGTACACGTCTACCCGGAAGATACAAGTGCCGTCGCCACCTCAGTTGGACGTAATACCTATATATTCACCGCGGACAGAACAACCGGTGTTTTGTCAGGATATTCGCTTTCTTACAGCACCCCTCAGAATCTGGTTGCTCATAAGGTACCATACAAAATTCTCAGTAGTGAATTTACTAAAATTTAGAATAAAAAATTATGCGTAAATACTTGTATGACTAGGTGTGGGAATTGGTGTTTTCACCTAAGAACCAGCGCATAACACACGTTGTTTCGAAAGATCCGATTGAGCGGGTACACTCGCAGGGTCGAGTGTTGGGCGATAGATCGGTTTTGTATAAATACATCAATCCGAATTTGATAGCTGTTGTAACTCAGGGTGTAAGCGGTGCTCATAAAAGTGAGTATTTGTTCTTGCGTTATAACGAAACAATTTTTCTTTAATATCAAATTATACACACATTTTTATTTACAGATACACTTAATTTATACTTACTGGACGTGGTATCGGGATCCATGGTGTTCTCGATCGTTCATAAACGCACGAAGGGACCGGTGCACGTTGTTCATTCCGAAAACTGGCTAGTTTATAGTTACTTTAATGAGAAGAGCCGTAGAACTGAAATAGCTACACTGGAATTATACGAAGGAAAAACTCAAAGCAATACTACAGGTATTAATACTTGTTTTACAAAAATTTGCAAAGTTAATAAAATTGTATGATTTTAATTTGTTTTAATTTCAGTTTTTTCATCGTTAACCGCGACTAAGTTACCAATTGTTGAGAGGCAGGCCTTCATTTTCCCAGCTTCGATTGAGTCGATGCAAGAGACAATTACAGAAAAGGGTATCACTAGTAAACATATATTAGGTAAGTTCTTCATTAATCAATTTTAATGAATTTACTAAAAAATAATTTTAATTCAATATGAATTAATTGTTATTTAGTTACTTTGGCGAATGGAGGAATTTTAGAGCTACCATGGATGCTGGTTGATCCAAGAAGACCAATCAATCCGGAAATGCGTGAGGAAGGAGTCATTCCCTATATGCCAGAAATACCGATTCACATGGAAAGTATTATTAACTATAATCAGAGTGTATTTAGAATTTCTGGAATTCATACAAGTCCAAGTGGCCTTGAAAGCACGTGTTTAGTTTTTGTTCATGGACTTGGTGAGTAATCTTAACATATTTATTTTATTTACTTTTTTTTTGTATTAATTATTTAATATTATTTGCATTATTGTTACAGATTTATTTTACACAAGGGTAGCGCCGTCAAAAACTTTTGATGTTTTAAAAGAGGACTTTGATTATTATTTAATTGTCATAGTGTTAACAGCTTTATTAATTTCATCTTATGCAACAAAAAAATTAGCATCGCAAAAAGTGCAAAAACAAGCATGGAAATGAAGTGAGCAATTCAATCTCTCTGCTCGCTTAACATTTTCATCTTTCGTCTAATTGTGATAAATGGTATTGCGATTAAGGTCAAGATGATTGTTCATTGAATACCATAGTTACACAAGTGATCGATTAATGATACGAATTACACAGAAACACAAATTATGTAAACAAAAAAGCACCTAATCCTGCTCGCTCAATCCAAAGACTCTGCAATCAATGTGAGTTTTTTTTTTAATCAAAGACTCAAAAATTCACCATTTGCCTAAACAATAGAAGTTTTTTAAAATTTAGTTACTCATATCAATACTGTTACACAAGCAAAACGTAACTTTTATTATTGGAGCAGCGTGAAAGTGAAGGGTTATTAGGAATTGATATAATTACTGAAATTAAAATGTATCTTTAGAGAATTTGTAAATTGATTACAAGTATAAAATTTGAAATACGTAATTATAATAGATGATTGAGGAATGGTATGAAAATAAATAAATTCGATTAATAACTAGCCAGTGAAAAGACTGTCCTATAATGAATAGGTGTTGAGCATTCAATATTTGATCAATATTATTTACAATTAGTAAATAATTTTCTTGTTTCACAAGTGCATTTAACTATTTTCCAATAGCTGCATTAAAATATTAGGGCAATTATAGAGTGAAGAAGGAACTTTGTGTTTTGACTGCCAGAAAATTATAGAAATTAATTCACAGTAATTGGCTCTAAATTTAAAATAATGAACTTCTAATAAGAAAATTATAATAATCAATTATTTACATATTTTTCTTGTATTGCCTTCTTAAAGGCAACTTGAAATGTAATCATGTGTAAAAATACAAGGTTGAATGCAAACCTTTGTTAGGAGATATATTGAATGTACAGATAAACTTCTAATAATATAAGAATTTTGTATCGTTGGACTAGTCTATATTATTACGCTAATGCCTCTTATAAGAGTTATAATACCAAATGTGTATACACATAAAAGACATGATGAAAAATTTGATTTCGTATAATACAGTACAATTGCATTAACTGGCCAAATACACCAAAGTGAAACTAACAAATACAAATATGTACATATAAACTACAAAAACACAGCAGTGAATTTTGTACAATAATACATCACATCATGACTTTACTATCACATAAGTTTGAATTTAAAAGTGTTGTCACCGATTTTCATCGTCATATGAACGCAATTTAAATAATAATTTGTGAGAAATTGCTAACTTTTTACTTGGTAAAATAAATACTTTTCACATTCTACGCATTTTTATTCTTTCACGATAGTATTTCCCAATTTAATAATTCAATTGTGTTTGATAATATTAGTTAAAATGTTGATTGGTTTTTATAATTTTAGAATAAATAATTGATAAAGTACATTTTATCAAAATATGTAACAAAAAAATTTATTCACATTACCATTGTATAAAATATAAAATTCACAAATTCAATTTTTACAAAATTTCATGTTTTGTATAGATGCAATTTAAAATGTTTATTAGGTTTTCTCGATAATTGCTTTTTACATCGCTATTCACCACCTATTGAAAAAAATATAAATTAGTGTTTCAATCAATCGAAAAATTTACCTTTGATTTACCTTCAGATACCAAGTATTTAAATCGTTTGCAGGTATGATAAGTTCGATATAACGATTCCAAATATCTGCACACTTGATCCAAACAGTATCTGGGTTATATTGAGAAATTTCTTTATACATATTTACACAGTATTCCTGTAACAAATTTACATTATTTCCTATCGTGTTTTGATTTTAAAATTATTAGATTTTTTATTAATAAATACTTGAAGCTGATGATTTTGTAAAGAATCTAAATATGGTTCAACTATATCTAAAATATTCCATGTATCTCTTTCGAGTAGTTTTAAATTTCTTACAAGACTTCCCAACTGTATCAAAATTTCTTTTTGTAATTTAAATATTTGAGTATATTTATAAGTACTCCCTGAATCCTTTTTTAAGCTTTCTTTAGCAGATTTTTTCAAAATACGTGAAAGAGACGGTAGTATTTGCCTGTCAAATTTTACAAATCTCAATATTCTTATAAAAATTTTTTTTTTAAGAAATAATAATAAACAGAAAATACTTACTTTAATGTACGAGAACGTATAAAGTCTTTAGAGACTAGCGCTAAGCAACAAAGTAATTGCCATGCTTGATTTATTACAAGTGGATTATGATTTTGAAATCGGTCTACCAATGGATGCCATAATTCGTGAACAATAGGTAACAACTCGTTCTCCCATTCTTGCAAAATAAATGCACCTTCTTTTAAAGTCGCCATGGCTAATGATGTCTCAGTGAAATCTTGCGATGGCAAAAAATGTAAGCATCTTTTCATGATATCTTTTACCATATTAACATAATATGGTACCTTCTCTTCTTTTTCATCTTCTTTTGCATTATAATTTTCTTTTGTATTTACATTTTCACCATTAGTTTTTAAACAATTCAGTAAACTTTCATCAAAATTGCTATTTAATTCTTTGGTGTCTTCAAATGCTTTAGAATTTTTTTCAGCATTGTGATATTCTAAAAAATTATTTATTACAGCATTTGCTTGATTAGAATTTTTGAAATCCTCATAGAATGAGTCGCTTGCTTCAATGTTTTGAGTCGATGTCAATCTTTTAACGCATATGACAAAAGCATGAAATACTTTAAGGAAAGGTCTAGTATTACGTTTTTGGATGTTCGAGCTAGATTGTAAAAGTACGTCATCGACAACGTCTTTTAAGTGAGGAAGAAAATCTATCGTACTGTAATTAGTAACAACGCTAATAACATCTAAAACACCTGGATTTCTTTCGACTCGTCGAAGTTTTACAGTTACATGGTATGATATATAGTCAACATTGACTCTGAACAAATCACCTACTGTATCCAAATTCTGAGATTTGGCAACAATCTCAAGAGTAGAAACTCCAACGAAACGTAATAAACTGTGTTCACTACCTAGAAAATTAATATATTTTATTAATTTGACTTTATTGTGATACCTGCGTTGTTTTTTAAATTAAGTAAATACCTGCTCTTTCAATAATTAAAAACAATGTTTTTAGAAGAAAACATTGATAATCTTCTTTCAAAACCTTTGATATAATTCCAAGACCTTCCAAAAGCAGACAACATTGAATAATATTGTTCTGTGCTATTTGCAGAGTTATTTCATCACACACTTTCACAGGTAAATTCCAATAATCTGTGGCGATGTAATGTTCCACAACTTGTTTGCATATTGAAATATTTATGGCAGCATCTGAAGAAACTGTTGTACCGGAAATATTAGTAGATTATTACAGGTATTGATTAATAACTCTTAGTAGATTATTCAATTTTGTGATATTACCTTCTAATATGTGATTTAGTATCAAGGTCAATTCTTTTTTGAATTTTGGTATATCTAAAGTCATTTTCAAAATGCTATCGACTAATGTTTTATGATCACCAAACTCTCCAAGAATTTTAAATATACTATTTAATTTTTCTATTGCTTTAGCCTCGAACAATAATTTATAACGTTTCCAAGAGCGTGAAAATCCATAATAAGCAATTTCGTCAAAATCTAAAAAAAAGATAACCACGTATTAAAAATTAAAAAATTTTTTGATAATAATTCATTGACATAATTACTTGTAGTTGTTACATCTTCAAGTAATGACACTTCACTGCAATCGAGCTCTGCTATGTAAACAAGAGTTAATAATAATTTTCGTAAATGAGCAGTAGAAAGTAAAATTCGAGACAATCTCTTTTTTCCAAGAACTTTTAAATATCCAGCTAAGCGATTTAGCCAAACTAATTGCAAAGCATCATCTATAAAATAATTACGTGTATTTAGTAAAAAAAATATTGAAGAATAGTCAGCTATTGTAAAAAAATATTAAATTAAAAAGTAAATTGTACCAGATGTTCGAATGATTCTAGGCATTTTTGTTAAAAGATCATATAAATTTTCTTCTAGAACTTCAATGACAGATTTCATATTTTTATCTTGAAAATACTTCTCTTGAATTTTTTGTAATCCTTCTCTTCCTTTTTCAGCAACTTGACTATCTTCATCTTCTGATAGTGTAATCAAAATATCTAACAAAGTTTGAAAACAAGGTTTCATATTTCTGGAAATATAAACATGCATTAGTAAAAGGAGACAATTTTTTCATAAGAATTCAAAACAGAATTACCTAGAACAGTTGAGTAACAGTAGACTTACTCCTTCAGTGAGCTCATTTCTGACTTTAAAATGTGAATGTTTAGTCAGTGTATCCAGTTCTGTAAAAATTACTTTAAATTTTTTTCTGAAACTGCCAAATACCATTCTGGTGTTCTCTTGGCAGATTCTAAAACATTTTTCAAATGTTTAGAATCATTTTTGGAATTCACAATATTTTCTATCATTAATGTTGCAGGCACTGAAAAATTTTCTTCTGGAGGCATATCTTGCATAACAAACATTATTACTCGACTCCATGCACGAATAGCTAACTACATGAAATATTATGGTTATTTTTTTCTTTAAAAAGATTTAAATATTAACAACTCTGAGAATTTTAATTACCACAGTAATTTTATGGTTTTGAATATCACTGCCAAGAGCAACTTCTAATAATCCACTGACAACTCCAGGTAAATAAGAAATTATAACATCTGCTATTTGATGACGTAAAACTACATCTTGAGAATCAGCTTCCTCATGTACTTGCAGTAAAGTCATAACAGCTTCTATGGCAGCTAATCTATTATATAAATAAAAAAACACAATACTTTCATTAGTTATGTTTAAAGCTTAACATTTTTAATTTTTATAAAAATTTTACCTTAAGGTAGAAGATTTTTCTACTCGAGCTATTTTAACACATAAATAAACACCATGACTTAGTAAGGCTGTTCGTTGAAGTGTGTAAAATGATTCAGTAATACTAATAGAACAATTTTTGATCAAGTCTCTTAAGCATAAAGTCACTGTCTCCTTTAACTCCTCGTGCACATCTATTACTGATAAAAAATATAAAAATAATTTCATTTTTAGAAAAAATGACGTGTTAAGAAAATTAAAGTAAATTAACTTACATTCCATCAAATTTTTTTCTTGACATATTTGTGTGCGCAAGCAGTGGTAAATTTCATAAAATAATTTTGTACTTTCAATTCTACTTTTGAGTATAACTACCCGAATAGTTTTTATCAATTTTATGTTTTGATCTTTGCTGCAAGAAAACAACTTATTCAAAACATTAATAACTTTTCAATATTTCATGAAAAATTGAATAATTGTGTTACTTATTTACTTAAAAGTATTTCTTCTCAAATGGAATGTAATGGGATATAAAATATTTTCGTAAATTCTTTGAATAATTGAAGGCGATGTCCTCTTGACAAGTGTTGCTATTTCTTCAACTTTATTTACAGTGGGTTCATTCATAAAGGAATCGCATAATGGTTTTAGGATTAATAACACTTCCGTGATCGACAGCTCGGCCATTTTTCACAAAAAAATCAACTTAAAATATTTTTCTTCAACATTGTTACTTAAATATTTTGTTGCAGTAAACGCGACGTCTGCATTGTTCTGCAGTTTAAAATACTGCGTGAAAGGTTATTTTCTCAGTTTGGGTTAGTAATCTGAAACATTTAAAGGCCACGACATCTAATAAACTTAAAATTAAACTATTTATTTCAATTTTTTTAAACATTTTGAAAATAAAAATAAAAGATGAAAAAAAAGCAATAATTAAGTTCATTTGTTTTAACTCGATTGTTAATATAAGGAACAAGCAAAGTCTATGAATAACAAATTAAGTCATATGAACAGCACTCATGGAAGCTCCGCTTCATATATACATATATGTTCATCGATCGATAATTCGAAGGAATTGTGAACTTGTGAAGTCCCCTGGCATTTGTTTACTTCGCAAGTACTGCGGAAGGTTAATCGTCCAAATCATGCGTTTAGTCCGCATTGTTGCGCACTCTTGCAACAACGCATTTTACAGTGCAGAAGCCAGACATGTAATCGGCGTACGCCGCTGAATGGATTTGCTTATCGCAAGAATTATCAGCTTCAAAAATTTACAAAAAAGTAATATAATATCCACCTCGCCGAAGTTGCAGGCGCTTGAGATATGCTTTGGAGTCGGAGTGTATACTTTGCCCAGAGGGGGAAAACCGACTAGCAAGGAGAAGTAAGATTTTTCTTTCACGACATTTTTGCCGGCAAGCCGGGCAAGCGCGCATTCGGCATAAAAACGTCATTCTTTTGTTTCAGACCGGCAGGGTACCTATACAGTCTCCGCACAATCGACGAGTGAATTCTTATGGTTCAGGCAAAAAATGAGGCTGTTATTTTTACTTTTGTCCCTTTTTGGGTCGAAACTTTTGTACGCAAAGGTGATTGTTCGAACAGCGGTAAGTTATTAGAATATCGTTGCAATTAAGCGAGGAAACTGATTCGATATTTTTTTAATTCAAATACAAATATTTATTCTGGTACAGGATCATTACTGCATAGTTTCAGAACGGCATTATTCTCACCGTTTTAATTTTTTTGAATTATCAAGTGACAACGACTATGTGATAAAACACGATAGGGATGTAGCACTGAGATTGCAAATGTGTAGGCCATTAAAACAAAAGTGTAATAATGAAGATGGTTACTCTGTTTGTCTTTCTAGGGATGGCCGCGAATTTGGTATAGGTATGTATTGTTTTCATAACTTTTAAATCTAAATTGCTATTGTAAATTGATTTACTGCAGAAATTATAAAAATAAATTTTAATTGCACAGGAAAAGAACCACCTGAAGTTGTTGTAGAATTTGGAGAAATTAAATTTAAATACACTGGTGATCAATGTGATAAAATCCATAAATATACAATTAATATTACAATGATATGTGATTATGGTGTTAAGGATGGAAGTGGAATGACACTATTTGTAACTGTAAGAAAACTTTTTACTAAAATTTAGTCAAAATGTATTTGGTTCTAAATATAATATTTATTTTCACAGGGTTATAATGAATGTGACTTCAATTTGGACTGGAGAACGCAATATGCATGTACTTCCGAAAGGAAGCAAATAAAGTGCAGTGTAAATGATGAAACTGGTCATTACGATCTCAGTTCTTTAACAAATCTTTCCGATAATTATGAAATTTTTATAAATGACACCTATTCGATAATATTAAATGTTTGCCATTCTGTGCTTTATGGACCAAATACTTGCAGAGCTGTTAATGCTGCTTGTTTGGTTGATAAAACAACAAATAAAACGTTAAGGTAATTTGAAATAACTTTTAGTTTAATATTTTTTTTATCATTACTAAATGATAACTATTTTCTTACGTCAACAGTGCACCTTTGGGTGAACCAGTAGATAATCTTCATTATAATCCAGAAGATAAAAGTCTATCTTTGACTTATGTAGATGGAAAAGTTTGCAATTCACTTAACACTAAAGAGACATCTACTAAAACAACAATTACCTTTTTTTGTGATTTAAGTGCAACTGTAATTATTATTTCATTAATGAAAAATTTATTCAATGACTTTTACAAAAAATTGTTTTTTTTTTTTTTTTGTAGGGTACTTTACCAGAATATATTGGAGGGATGGAAAAATGTCACTATAATTTGACATGGAAAACTGCAGCTGCATGCAGTGAGCAAGCATTGCATGCTAAAAGTTTAGAAAAATCAAATGTAAACGTGTGTACTGTGAAAAATCCTTTGTCAGGTGAAGAATTCAATTTAAGGCCTTTAATGGATAAAGAATTTAGTGTTAAATATCCTGGTATAAATGATCTCTATAAATTCAGTATTTGCAGTCCATTAAGTAATACAACATGCAAAAGTGGAAGTGGTAATGACTAATTTTTTAATTTATTAATTAGCTCGAAGGCTTTTATTTTGTGGCTTGATTGAGACACTTTTTAGGAGCATGCAGACTTCATAAAAGTATATCAGGTGGAATGGTAAATTCACAATTAATGTGGAAGGAAAATGGATTCTATTTGAATTATACAAATGGGGATTTGTGTTACAAAAAAATACAACGATACACAATTATAGAATTCTATTGTGGTGAAAAAGAAGATTTTGAAATAGATGAAGAATATGACCTCTGTTGTGATGTCATAAAAATGAGTACAAACCTTGTGTGTCCAAAGAAGGTAAATCAAATTTATTCATTATAAAAAAAAAACTTGTTATACTTATCATTTAAATCATTTTTAGAAAAAATCCTGTGCAACTTATGGCAATGAAATGAATTTTGAGGGATTAATTCGTGAAAATTCAACATATTCCATAACATCAAATGATTCTAGTGAATACCACATAAATGTTTGTCCATCAAATAAAAAAAAATTAATCTGTGATGGGGCAGCTATTTGTAAAATTGTAATTAACAGTGGAAAAATAACAACTGTTGTAAGTGTTTCAGTTTTTTAAATACATATATAAACTTGGCAAATTTTAACAAAAATTTATTTTTAGAATTTGGGTTACTATGTTGAAAGTCCTATTCTAACAACAGATCGAAGTGCTGTTCTAATATATAAAAATGGTTCAATTTGTGAAGAAAATAGAAAAAAGAAAATAGAATCTAGCATTTCATTTTTATGTGATATTAATGCTAATGAGGTAATCAATAATTAAACTTTGTAAGTAATTTTTTTTATATTAATATATATTTAAAATTTAATTTAGGGTAATCCTGTATTCAAAGAATACCGTAATTGCACCTACTTTTTTGAATGGAAAACAAGAACTGCTTGCGGTAAAGTTGAAGGATCTTTTAACAAAAATTGTACTTTAACAAATGATCTTGGTGATCACAGAAGTTTAGCAGTATTAAGCGGTCCTGGTAATTCATTTCATAATGTATGAAAAATTTTATATTTGAAGTTTATTAGATGTTTAATGTTAGTGTAATTATATGATATATAATTAATTACAGATAAGAAAATTTAATGAGGAACATAAAAATTACATGATTTCATTCTGTAATCATTACAATGAATGTAATGGAACTTTTATTTGCGATGATAAAAAAAATTATGGTACTGAAGTAAGTGTCCTTTTTGACTATACAGTTGATCTCATAGAACTGAAATTTACTAAAGGAAGTAAATGCAGTGATGGTTCTTTTGGTGAATCAACGTTCATTATAATTTGTAAAGAAGATTATTCTATAAATGGAATCGATTTACTTTATGTAAGTATCTTTTCATATTAACTCTCCTTACTAGGAGAAAAAAGAGAGTATCTCACTTTATCTTTAATCAGTATCTGAAATTTTAAATTTGTTTAATAATAATCAAGGAATAACTGCTAGAAAATTGTTACCACTGTGCTTGAAAACTTCTTTCATATTTTAAAATACTAAATTAATTATTATCTACTGTTAAGATACTTTCCTAGATAGTTATAATTTACATTAAATTTGTACTTTCTTCTTTGTTTTCACTGTAAAATTTATTGATTATCAGGAGGGGACATGCCATGTCGACTTTGAATGGAGAACAAATTTGATATGCAAATCTAGTCAAACTGCTATACCACGTTCCTTAGATCAGTTTACTGGTGAAAAACTGACAAGTTCATTATCTGGTTACTATATACAAATAAAATTTTATTAAATCTTTGAGAAAGGACATATAAATAATATTCTGAATGATTATTTCAGATGGCGAAATAGCTATTATCGTAATTGTAATTCTTGTTCTATTATTTGCAATTGGCTATTTCCAAAATGCTGCAAGACGAATACATTTCATAGATCTGATAACAAACTCAACCGCAAGAACTCGTGATCGTGTAAGATATTCCCGGGTATGTTGTTGCAAAAGATCTAGTTCTCCATTATCATTTCACAAACTTCAGTTTACAAGAACTGAAAGATTTTGAAAAAATAAGATATTTTTGTTATTTTTATTTCTTAATACAATTATTTTTTCCATTTTCATTTATATTTTATACCAAAAAAATTATACTTCGATAATTTATGTTCCTTGTTACTTTTAAAATATTTTTTTCTTGTTCCCCTGGCCGAAAGTACGTCGTTCCCAGCTCGATTTCCGGCTGGAAAGAGCGATTTTTACTGCCTGTATCAGCTAATGGCGCGCTTTGATGGCTGCAAGCTATTGCGGCTCGCTCGCTAGAGCGCCCGCGCGCAACCATTCTGTCTCACTCGCAAGAACCGATACTATGCTTAACCTCACTCGCGATTTCAATAATTATTTTTAAAAATTGTTGAAAGTACTTTCGGCGGAGCAAGAAAAATTGTATACGACACATGGCCCTAAAGTTGGATGCCCCGGCGTGCGTTCATGACGCCCTCGGCTTCGCCTCGGGCGTCATATCACGCAAGCCGGGAAATCCAACTTTCGAGCCTAGTGTTGTAATATACTATATTAACATTATACACTATTGTTAGATTATTACGCAAATGTTAGATAGTTCTCAAACGTATATTGCAACTTTTATGAATAATTAGCATATAACTACTTCTAAAGTAGTATATAGTACTTCTAGCCAGAAGCGATGGATTCTTTATCTTGAATACTTCGGTAATTCTTTCGTAACGAAAATGCCGTCTGGGGCGCAATCCGTGTAGCGGTCATGCCTAAAAAGGTTGCATTTTTTCTTAATTTTAAAATTGCATGATATCAATTTCCAATAAATTACTTTTCTGAAATGTATCTTAATTTTATATAAAGCAAAATATATACAAGGTATATTTTGAAACCGTGGTTCTGCCAATAGTGTATACTAAATGTTAAAAATTTGAAGAAAAATCTTGGTATTAATATTTTTTCGACACGCCGTGCGCAAAGATACGACTTTACGCACGCTTTCTCAAAATCAGCTGCGTAAAATTGTACCTTCCACACGTTGTATCAAAAAATATAGTTCTATACATGAGCGAGGAGGTGATTTTAGCCGTGTATGACCTTTTCGCACTCGCTTTGCTCGTGGGCAAACGTCATACGAGGCTAAAAATCACATTCTCGCAATTGTATCGAAATGTACTATTTAAAACCTGCTGAGTAATTATATTTTTTATACTTATAAAAAGTTTGTAATATTCGCATTAAACATGAAGTTCATATTATTTTCGATTTTATTTTATTATTATATAAGTTTTTGTATGTACCACCAATCCTTTAAAAAATATAGAAGTAGAAATGATTATTGTTTTGTTTTGTCCTTTTTTAATAATTTATTTGTTTTTTTTTCATTTTTATAGGTTCATGAAATTGCAGTGTTTATTTTTTTGATAAATTAAATAATTTTTGTGCATACTTATTATTTATATAATTACAGGTAAATACCATGGAAGAAGTTCATTTACTAGTGAATGCTTCTGATCCTACTGTCATAGATTCGGACAGTGACGATGATCTTTTAGAAGCCTAACCATTCTTCTGAGCATTTTCTACCCAATAATTACTAAAAAAAGTTACGTTAACCTTTACATTTTTTATTGCAATTAATAAAAATGAAGAAAATCGCCTTAACGTGTGAAATTTGATAATTATATAAGAATGCGGATTCATAATCACAAAAAATATTTTTCTGCATAAGATCCTATTATTTATCCTTTTGTTAAACAAACTTTTAAATATTTACCATCACATTTTTCAGTTCCTCGATTTCATTTGAAGTTTATTCTAACTTAATGGAAATTATTGTATGCCTGTTTGTATGGTATGATTTAGTGAAATTTAAAGACTGTAATTTATTAGTTTTTGTGATAGTGTAAATAAAAATATAATTTATATTTTAATTAAAACAAATTTGCTCGCATATTTTATTGTATAATCGTTACTACAAAGGGTCCAATTTTGTTTTATTTTAGGACCACACATTCAAAAAATTAAAAATTCCAGACGCTCTGCGGTGAATCTGAGTTCTATAAAATTAAAAAAAATGTATGATATATTTAAATTTAAGAAGTTAAATTATTAAATCATAAATAATTTGTAATAATTACAATAGAAAAACTTTTATTTCTACCTCCATTTGAAATCTAAACTAGGGTATATAATTATGATTAAAACTAGTAAATTCATTTTTTACAAAATAGGTTTTAACTACGCACATTATAAGAGATTTATTACTATTTATAACTAATACACCGTTCACATGAATTGAGCCTGATAATTTCTTTGATTTATACTTGAATGTAACTTCAATGACGTTTAAAAAACAAAATAGTAGCTAATAATAAATTACTCGTTGTATTTTGTGTAACAAAATGTAACTCTCCAACCGTATTTTGCAACACTTTTAAAATAATGATAATATAAATTTGTGAAAATAATGGTAACTATGAATGTTTCTAAAATAAAGGTATGCAATTTTTATATGTTTGTTAATTCATTTATGTTTACACTTTAAGAAATTTTTTATATTTGTTTTGTCATTATATCTGAATTACATGTACTGACGTAATTTATTAAAAATTTTCTTTTATAAAACGAAAACATGTATAAATTTAGTTATTACAAGATATAAAACAGTTTTTTCGACACATCGTACGCAAAGACTTTGCGCACGCTTTCTCAAAATCAGCTGCGTAAAATCGTATCTTTCACACTTTGTATCGAAAAATACGGTTCGATACATGAGCGAGGAGGTGATTTTAGCTTCGTGTGACCTTTTCGC
>JAXIUT010000009.1:27428925-27516847 GCA_035586675.1 Eurytoma californica | reverse complement strand
CTTTCACACTTTGTATCGAAAAATACGGTTCGATACATGAGCGAGGAGGTGATTTTAGCTTCGTGTGACCTTTTCGCACTCGCTTTGCTCGTGCGCAAACATTGTACGAGGCTAAAATAGTACATTTTGATTTCGGAGAAAAGAGAGTTAAGAAGATGTATCTCAAAAAGACTATTACAGGTTTATTGTAGGTAAATAATTGCGGAAAATTGAAGATATTTATTCCAGTGGATTCAAATAAATTACAATAATTACAATAAAATTATTTTTATTTTTATTTTTAAGTAGAAGTCTACAAAAATATATAAAATTGCAATAATGAGGTATGTTATTTAGTCACTGGGACATTCGCAAATAAAAAAAATATGTGCATATGTACATATATATACTTGATCTAAATAAATTCGTTTAAAATATATTCCATAGTATATCCCAACAGATGCCCGAATTTTTCAGGCAATGTTAGTCGTTCTATGCGAATTTACTTCGGTCAACTTATAACTAATGAGTATAAATAAAACATAGTTTGTAACGAAATGCCACTAGGAATTTCATTTTTTACAAGCAAGTTTTTCGTAACGCAATGATTCCAAATTTTCCTATGTACACTTGACTGAATTTCATTCTTGCAGAACCTAAGTTCATTAACCAATAACATTGCTAGATATTACTCGAAAAACCAAAAAAAATGCCGATATTCAAAACATTCGGCAAGAATTAAATTCGGTCGAGTGTACATACCTATACGGTAAAACTTAAAAATTAAGACACTCGGAAACGTAGACAACTAATATGAGTTGATTATTTTATCACAGTAATCTCTTTGATTGATACTTCAATGTGGCGCATTTTTTAAATCTAATTACATACTTATTTACAAATAATAAACAAATGATATATTAATATAGAAGTTTGTTGAACAATATATATATACTCTTAGGCCATTATTCAAAAATTTTTGAAAATTTTCTTAAATATTACACATGGAATTTCTATACATTGTGACATTAATTTATTGTAGACTTTAGTATATTTTTATAGTACGCGGTGCGAAAAACGCCTGTTTATAACAAGCAAGTGTAAAATAAATCGGCGTTTTCGCACGTTGTACTATAAAATATCGTACGATACAAGTGCAATAAGTGATTTTTGGACTCGCGTGAGATTAGCGTTCGAACGAAGCGAGTTTTATCGCACTAGTCTCGTAGTATACTATTAAAGAATTATAGTATAATTATAGTTGAATTGAAAATTTAGTTGTTGTTTAATTACATTTGCAATATTACCATTTATCTTAATATAAATAGATTACATTAAATGAATCTACATGCATTCATATATATCATACTTTTTTGAATATAAAAAATGACTTTATTCCATTCCATTATTTTCCACGGGCCGCGCGTGATTTATTTAAAATTCAATCACCTGACTTCTATGGAGATAATTCATAATTAAGTATAAAGCTGATCAATTAAATTAAATAGTCGTGACATAAATATATTACAGAAAAAATATACATTTTAGAAATGAAAAAAGCACTTCTCTTTGTAAAATGTGTAAAATAAACTAGCAGTTAATAACTGTTCTATCCTCTTCAGTTCTTGGATCCAACAGTTTAACAGAATCATGGGTGGAAACATTGATATTTGGCATTGGTATGATTTCGGCCTTACCGTTGCTGTTATGGGCATGGGCAGACATTTGGACCAGGTGATTTTCGATGATACGAGCTTTCCGCGTTTTGGACGGTTGATAGCGGTGCGGCAAGGCATACCTGAGCTTGTCCCAGAACCATGGGTCACCCCACTTCACATAAGTGTTCATACTGAGATAAGCCTTCAGCTCCGGATCGAGATCGTCTGTGTTACCGATATCGCCATAAAGAATCAGTATCACGCGAGCTCTGCCTTCTTTCAACGCCTGCCCAAATTAAATATGAAATATAAATATTTACTCCAGATATTGCAAGAACAACAATAGATTCTACACGATTTTAAAAATAGATTTTACCTGATTGTGGGCGGTTCGGAACTCCATACCTCCCCAAACGCTCTCGAGAAAATTCGGCGAGAGTACGACGATAGTCCTTCTCGATTCTTCGACAGACCGGGCGATCTGTTCTGTGATCCATTCACCTGAAGCAAATATTATCGTTTCAAAGTGATCTTTAAAAAAATCAATTTAAAATTAAATATAAACATTTACCAGCAAGCCAGTCACGATAGTGAACGCAGAGCTTATAGGGATTTGGTCCTTCCTCCAACTTATTTATAATTTCATTTACGACAAAATCCTCATCTTTGTGCGAGAAACTGATGAAGGCATCGTACTTCTTATCCTTGTCGAGTTCGTTCTCCGTGACGAACCGCAGGCAGAGCTGCTTGGAATAAAGCCAAACTTTTATTTCTTTCTGATACTTGTAATACAAAGCTGCCAGAACACCAATGACGACACCAAAGAAAGCGACCGCGAAACTTGCACCGATGATAATTGCTGTGGTATCTGCGCAGAGCTCATTGGAAGTCATCGTAGAGAGTGACTTATTTGTGCCGTGACACATGACCTTATCCAGCTGAAATTCAGAGAGCTTCTTTTGTACGAATGTAAGAAAGTTGCTCGCCCCGCAATCACAATTCCAGTTGTTCCGATGAAGCGTTAGGTTCTTCAGTAGTGTATCCTCCGAGAGATATTCAATAACATTATTTTCGAGTTTTGCTATACTATTGTTATGTAGTTGGAGTTCGCGCACCGCACCACCCGAGAAAACGTCCAGCGTTACCGTCGAGATGTTGTTACTGGATAGATCGAGCGCGACGACCCCCGAAAGGTACGATTGGTTCATGGCGGGTGTGATCTGAAGCTCGTTACCCGACATGTTCAGCGCAATCGACCAGCCTTGCGGCTTCGAAATCATTGCAGGTACACTCTTTAACTTCCTATTTGAGCAATCTACAATCAAGCGCTTATTTCCCGGGTTCTCTTCGCACGCGCAAACTCCACTGCATGCATCACCAGTTGTATTGCTGAATACAGGACACGTCAGCTCGGACGAGCTGACTTCTTCTACACTGCGACTAGCTACTTGCGGTGGACCGACGCACGTCAAATTTCGTTTAATTATCATCAAATGGCTAATATCATTTTTCGTCTCTAAAAAGTGCACAAAGTCGTACATATGGCAATCACAGTGCAGAGGATTGCTTGAAACATCTACAGTTAATTTTACCCCGACGTTTGGCTCAGCGTGATTCTTCATATTGATCGAAGATATCTGATTTCGTGAAACATCTAGGAATGATAGAGATTGCATTACTCGTACTCGGGAGATTTCAGATAGCTAAAATATTATAAAAAAATTATTGTTTAATATAGATCTGAAAATTATAAGAAAATTCAGTAATTAGAAAACTAGATAAATTCTTACTGGTAACTCCTTTATTCTGTTGTTTGCCAAGTTGAGTATTTTCAATTGAGACTTATTTGCGAGATCATCGACAATTATTTTAGATATATTATTATTCGAAGCAATTAATTTTTTCATACCAACACAGTTTGTAAATGCTCCAAGTAGTGTGAAATTATTGTAAGAAATGTTAACGTCATTGAGATTGTTATTAACATTACCATCACAAATATTCAAATTCATAACCGTTAATGAATTGTGAGAAACATCTAAAACTTTCAGATGGTGTAGTCGTTCAAAAACAACTCTGTAAATAATAATAAGTCAATTTTTGTTTTAGTGTCAAATAAAACTCGGATCTGGAAAACATAACTGGTAGTAGAAATTATTAGAAAAGGGAACTTACTCTGTTACGTTAGTAAGCCGATTATTGTCCAGATATAGTTCCTCCAAATTCGCGTTCTCATTAAAAACATCGTCGGGCAGGTCACTTAGTTGGTTATTGGAGAGTTTGACTTGCCGAAGATTTGGAGCATCGGCGAATATCTTACTGGGAAGTGCCGTTAATTCATTGGAAGAAAGATCAACGTGTTCGAGCGATTCAGCGCCAACAAAGAGATCAGCCGGTATACTAGTGAAATGATTTTTGTACATCCAGACTTCCTCCATTTTCCGAAGATTCTTAAAGAATCCGTCGGGCAAAGTTTTCATAATTCCCTGGTTTTCGTCCATTCCGAATCTCTTCAAGTTTTCGTTCTGATTGCGCAGTAACTGGGCGGGAAGCTCAGTGAAGTTATTTCTACTCACGTGCAACACGCGCAAGCTTTTCAAATTGCGAAAGATGTTTGGCGGCAGTGTTTTTAGCGAGTTTTGCCCTAAATCTAGGATTTCTAGGTCGGTTTGTCGATCGAATAAGCCATCTTCGATTTCCGTCAGCCGGTTTGGATTCAAATACAATTTCTTCAGTTTAACTAGCGGCTCAAAAAGGGTCCGGTTCAGTCTTTCGATTTTATTATAGTTCAAGTCTACGTGCCTAGAATAAAAAGATTAGTTTAAAAAAAACTTTGCATAAAACTTAAACTTGAATCCCATTATTGTCCTTACGTAATATTCCCTTGGTTGAGAAAAAGGCCAGGTGGCACCTTTGTCAAATTGGTCTTGGTAACCCAGAAATTTGCTTGTATCTGCGTACCGTGGAGCAATTGGTCGGGCAACTCCGTTATCGTGTGACTTTGATGAATATGAAGCGTATTGACGGATATCCCTGACAGCAGACCAGATTTTAGAGGCATCTTTAAATTAAAAAACGTTAACTTCCTGATCTGCTCGAGTCCGAGAGAGGTAATGTGCTCCAGCAAACGGAAGTTATCGTTATCCGGGAAGCCACACTCTGCGATTGTGACATTGAAGCCGTTGAGGTTCAACCGTTCTTTCGGGAAGTTGGGCCATCCTTTAGCTTCGGATTTGCATAACAGCGTCACTACACCAGGAGGGTGACTCGTGTCGCACGATATCCTGAAGTCCTCGTTCTCGATCGGCTTGTTCGGATGGCAGCCTTCGCCAGCTACCACGAGCACCAACGCCCACGCGGCGATCAATGCTGTGCTGATTGCGGGAATCATTCTTTCTCATCGCGCGACGGCAGTCAACTGAAACTTCAATGTTATTTCATTAAAAAGCTTACTCGTTCATTGAATTCTTTCCCTTGTAATTTCAATGTTATTGCTGTCGGATAAAATTAAAAATTTTTATATTTTTTTCAGTGTTGTTTTTATAAAAGTTTTCAGAACACGGCGCTAATAATGTAAACTAGCGGATTAAAATAAACTGATTAAAAGATATATATTCTCGGTCAATCGGAAATGGTAAATAATGTTAAGAAGGCGTACATCGAAGAGCTTGATGATTGCATTTGCATTATTTAATATACCTTCTAAATTCTATTTATTTGAAATTCACGCACGCGATTAATCGTTAGTTTTTTCACATTATTTATGCCAGTGTCTTGGATATTTGCATCAGATGCAAATAAAATGGCAAAGTTATTCGCGCAAATTTTATGTTAAAACATATTATCAAGGTAATCTGATTTTCATTGAAGCCTAAGATAGTGCTCATGGATGTCATCAATAAAATAGTAATTGGACGTACCTCTCACGATTGACCATAACATCCGCGTCGATCCGTTAAATGTCTTAAAAAATTACTTATAGAAAGGTGACGTAGTGTCAAGCGAATGCTCCATCCCTCGGTTAATTGCCTAAAATTGAATAGTCATTATTTAATACCTTTTAAAAATTCAAATGACATGTTTCGTTTAAATAGCTAGCACACAGTAAAACAAAAATGTCTAACAATAGTTTTTACTCGATGTTTAAGTACGTACAATTATTACTCCGAAACCAGTATTACGATCTCTCGACGCATATCCACGTAATTATAATTGCAATTGCAGCCGGTCGTTCACGCTGCTGAGAGTATTGAGAATATAGAATGAACACGCGGCCAATAACAGTACATCGTTTGACTGTGTCGGTAAGGCGCAAAAAGTTAGGAACCATCAGAGAGGCCGGCACTTTGACACGCGGCCACGCCGGCGCAAAATTTTGGGGCGGCTCATCTGTGTGTGTGCGCCAACACGTATAAAAACATGAAGCAGGCCGAAGTAACGGAGGGGCTGGCGACTCAAGGTCTCGCCGGTGCGGAGCGAAAATCGACCTTCTCTCGGCGCCATGGCAAAGAGGACGACTGCCTTTTATCGTATTTCGTCAAGTTAATTTTTAACGAAAGAAACTTCTTGAAAATTTGAGGATGTAGCAATTAGGTAATGTGTTCGCCTTTCCATTGGTTAATGTTTGAAAATATTTTTTTAAAATTTTTTATACTGATAGTGAGTTGCAAAATAAAATGATATATAATTTTAGTAGACAAAAAAGAACATAGAGGAATCTTGGAACACTATGGATTTATCCTTTTTTTATCCGCTATTTTTATAGCTTCAGACATGTGTGCCCGAACAAATATTTTCTTTTATGGAGATAAAACACTGCCTAGAAAGTGATAAGCATAATTAAAGGCACTTTTTATCGATCCACCTCCAGAAAAAGATTTTTTCCGAGTAACCAAACCGTAATGCATTGCAAGGACTGTATGCCCAACAGTCTGACAATACAAGCTGTTGATAATTAAGTACTTAATCCATAAGAGGAAAAATGTTTCTTACAGAGAGAATCGACAGGGAATGTAGTCTTTGGATAATTCACTTTGACGGTGGTTCATTTCTGGTAGTGAGCCCCCTATTCTTAAAACATAAGTTAGCTAACGTTTCTAAATCTTTGAGGAGTTTTGATCAATAAAAGAGACATTATATTCTTACGATTAAACTACTCGTTGGAGAAGCTTGAAGTAGAAAAAATAATTACCTTACAATTAAAGCTCACGTCCGCATCGATTGTAGAAAATTTTAGATGGATGATGACACCGGCGTCAGCGACCCATAAAGCAGATGAAAGCCACGAAAGCGTCTTACTCATTGAAACAGTTCGGCGAAGAAAGAAGGTTTAAGATTGTTTCTTTTTCTCTCCAGACTGAGAGGAGCTATTTTCGGAGCACCGCGAGAATTTTGGATCGAAGAAAGAGCGCGATATTTTGCCGTGAACGTGAGAGGTCATGTGAAGACGAAGTGATGTTGTAGATAAGAATGTCACTTATATCACTTAAGAGCTGAAACTTCATTCAATCGAAAATTAACGGCAATAATAAGGAGCTTCCGATCTAAAAATAAATATGTCAAATATAAATGCTTCGAATTGAATGTGATGTCTATATTTGATTTTTGACTAAAAAACTAATTTGTAAAGATAATGGTCTTTTCCAATTATTTTAAAGAGTACTCAATATTATCTGAATTATACATTTATTTAATTTCATATTTTTTTGTATTTCTCAACAATGGCGGTAATAGTATACTATTAATTTGAACATTGAGATTAAGAGTTATAGTGCTTTTATTCCCTCATTTATTCTCTTTACAAATTCTGAGGAGTAAAGTAAAATGTATGTAATGTAATGTATTTCTGTACCGAGTTGGAAAAATTCTCGCTGTGTAGGCATCTGAATTACAATCTGAATTTCTCATCGAAGATTTTAAAAGTATATGTTAACACGAAAGAAAAAAACATAGAGATAAATTTTTTTAAGTTACAGGTAACTGGAGGATATCATGTCATTCGAATCAAGATTCCAGTCAAAAAGTTACCTGAAACCGGATTGAGGGACCTTTCGTTTTCAAAATTGTGATTATTGCTCGATTTCTCTAATCTCACCGAGTGACTCGAGACACTATATATCTGTTCTCACAGTAACCGATTGAATCCAATGTGATTAATTCATTGAGTTCCGCTTTCAGTTACGAGTTTATATAGCCTCTTTTTTCTACACTAGATTCTTATTGAAAGCAGTAATATCACGATCATTTTGCTGTGTGCAGGTTAACTCGGTATTAAATATTCATGCAGAGCAGTATTGAGATTGGAAAAAAATTATTTTTAACTCTATACTGTACACAACTGGCTTCGTAAAAAGTCTTTTCTTGTTATCACTTCTTGTACCAGGCACGAGATATAAAAAGAATTATTGAGGGCACTGAAGATATTCGGAAAAATATATGTACCTTAGAAAATTTGAAGTACGAGCAGATCTTGAAACGGCGGCACGCTTCTGCTGGACTGGCAATTACGCAGCTTGTTAAGCTTATAAAGTACGAACTCGCGATAGCGAATTACCGCCCGCGCGCGCATGAAAAAAAGAGTCGAGCACTCGAGCACCCCACACCGACACGATCGACGATGTGGCTCCCGGCCTACTGAAGATGGAGCAGCGAGTATAGCGACTGCCTGCCGCCAACGTGAGATATTTCTGTGCGTGGATAGAGCGTCGGTGGCGGCCGGTCTTTCCGCTGGTGTGTGTGCATGAGGGGGCCGATCGGTGACGTCACACGTAAAACACATGGAAATTCCGCGATGCCTTTTTCGCGCTTTCCCCTCAGCTTCATTCTCCATTTATTGTATACAAATTTCGTCGAGTCTGTTTTTTCCTATTTCCCGTTAAGTAATACATACTGCGTTTTTTATTATCTACCGAGCGACCTTGATCTCACGCTGACAGTTTATCGCAAATGTGGGTAAGTGTAGTGACCGCTTGGAGATTAAGATTTTTGAGGTATCTAATTATTTTAAAAGTGCTACTCGTTTGTTTATTAAAATTTATAATTTAATCACAAGTTTTATAAGAGTCAACTAACTAATGACATTTGTGAATGCAAAAATTATGATATAAATACATAGTAATTCATTTATATCATTTCTTTATTTAAAGTTTATAATGTATAAAATTACAATTCGAACATAAGTATTTATGTCACTGGACGATCACAATTAAGTAAAAGTATATTTAATATACATATACGTATAAATATACACCTGTACACAATAATAATTAAAAATTTATATCTAATGAGTATAAAACATGATTTGTAATAAAATGCCACTGGAAAATTCACTTTTTACAAGTATTTTGTAACAGACATTAGAATTGTTTTCTTATTAATATAGTACTTAGAACTAGTGCAGTTGGAAACAAACTTACTATGAATCAATGACTGTATCACAATAATTTCTTTGATTGATACTTCAGTATTATAGTGCATTATTTAAATGATAATCGCACAACTACAATTGTTATGATTATGAATCATATTTACAAAAAAATTATTATTTATACATAATTAATAGTAATTCTAATCAATATTAAACACTTGTGCCATATTTTACAGCATTTAGAAAATAATGATTTGTACTTCATCGACAAATCACAAAAAGCCTTTAAAAATATTCTTGTACTTTCGTTTGTTTTTTTTGGATAAATTATGAAACTTAACAAATTTTCGTGCTATCTCGTGCATGAGTCTACTAGTACTCGAGTACTCGAGATACTGTAGGTATTGAGGTGACCCTAAGATTTTTGTTCTAATAAGCAAAATGTTATGTTAATCGTGAATTCCACGTTTGATTAAAAAATAAAAATTTATTTTTCATCAGCTAGATAACTAATCTTGACATAAAGGTACATATATCAAACCTAAAATATAAATGCTGTACTTCATAAACACTTTTGCTTTCTCATAGAGAAAGCTTTGTTTTTCGAATTTATCGCTCCTAAGAATGTTTTAGTACAATGAAAAAATGCAAAGATTAGAAAAAATGGTTTGAATTTTTTAAATTTAAAAAGTAGGAGTTAGTACTTGACAACAGGCCTATTTTCTTCAGATCTCGGATCCAATAGTTTGGCTGAGTCGTGAGTGGTAGCATTAATATTTGGCATTGGTATGATTTCAGCCTTATCGTTGTTGTCATGAGTGTGCACAGACATTTGTGCCAAATGGTTTTCGATAATGCGAGCGTTCCGCGTTCTGGACGGTTGATAGCGGTGCGGCAAGGCATACCTTAGCTTGTCCCAGAACCATGGGTCACCCCACTTCACGTAAGTGTTCATACTGAGATAAGCCTTCAGTTCCGGATCGAGATCGTTGGTGTTACCAATGTCGCCGTAAAGAATCAGTATCACACGAGCTCTGCCTTCTTTGAGTGCCTATAAAATACAAACACACAAATCACGTTTTTGATTAGTGATGTACGAATTTTAAGAATTAAAATGTAGGTAATATTTTATTACTTTATTGTGGGCGGTTCGGAACTCCATTCCTCCCCAAACGCTGTCTAGAAAATTTGGTGAGAGTACGACGATCGTTCTTCTCGATTCTTCGACAGATCGGGCGATCTGTTCTGTGATCCATTCACCTGAAGCACACATTATAGTTTCAAAGTGATCTTTAAAAAAATCAACTTAAAATTAAATATAAATTTACCAGCAAGCCAGTCGCGATAGTGAACGCAGAGCTTATAGGGATTTGGCCCTTCCTCCAACTTATTTATAATTTCATTTACGACAAAATCTTCATCTTTGTGCGAGAAACTGATGAAGGCATCGTACTTTTTATCCTTGTCGAGTTCATTTTCCGTGACCAACCATAAACAGAACTGCTTCGAATAAAGCCAGATTTTTATTTCTTTCTGATATTTGTAATACAAAGCTACTAAAGCACCAATAGCAACACTAATACAAGCAATCACAAGACTTGCACCGACGATAATTGCTATGGCATCTTCGCAGAGCTCATCGGATGTCATCGTAGAGAGTAACTTATTTGTGCCGTGACACATGACCTTATGTAGCTGAAATTCAGACAGTTTTGTTCGTATAAATTTAAGAAAGTTGCGCGCTTCACAATCACAATTCCAGTTATTCTGATGAAGCGTGAGATTCTTCAGTTGGGTGTCTTCTGTGAGATATTCAATAATATTAGGTTGTAGTTTCGTAATACTGTTGTTATGTAGTTGGAGCTCGCATAGCCTCCCAGAGAAGACGCTCAGTGTTACCATCGAGATGTCGTTATTGGATAGATCAAGCGAGACGACCTCCGAAAGGTACGATTGATTCATGGCAGGTGTGATCTGAAGCTCGTTACCCGACATGTTCAGCGCGATCGTCCAGTCTTGTGGTTTCGAAATGATTGCAGGTACAGTCTTCAACTTCCTATTCGAGCAATCAACGATCAACCGCTTATTTCCTGGGTTCTCATAGCAGGTGCAAAGTTCTGAACATGCATCATTGGTTGCATTGCTGACTAGAAGACACGTCAACTCCGATAAGCTGACTTTTTCTACACTCCGACCAGTTAGTTGCGGTGGACCGACGCATTTTAAATTTTGTTTAACTATAGTTAAATGGTTAATAATATTCTTTTTCTCTAAGAAATGTATAAAATCATAAATATAGCAATCACAGTACAAGGGATTGCTTGAAACATCCACAGTTAATTTCACGTCTACGTTTGGTTCAGTGTAATCCTTCATGTTGATCGAAGATATTTGATTATTCGATACATCCAGGAATGTTAGAGATCGCATTGCTGGTTGCTGGGAGATTTCAGATAACTAAAAATAAAAAAATTCTCAGCTTAATACGGACATGTAAATTATAAGGCAATTAGAAAATTCAAAACTAGGTGAAATCTTACTGGTAATTGAGTTATTGTGTTGTTTGCCAAATTAAAGTTGGCCAAATATATCTTATTTACGAGATAAAATGGAATTATTTTAGTTATTTTATTATTCGAAGCATTTATTGTTTCAATTGCGACGCAATTCGTAAAAGCTTCCTGTGAGCTAAGATTATTGTATGAAATGTCAACATGTTTGAGATTGTAATTGAGTTCATCATCACAAATTGTCAAATTCATATCCACTAATGAATTGTGGGAAACATCTAAAACTTCCAGATGGTATAATCGATCCAGAACATCTCTGTAAATAATATTTTACATTAATTTTTGTTTCAGTTTTAAATGTATAAATCATTTAAAAAAAGAACTCACTCTGTTATGTTAGTGAGCCGATTATTGTCGAGATATAGTTCCTTCAAATTCGCGTTCTCATTAAAGATATCATCGGGCAGTTCACTTAGTAGATTATTAGAAAGTATTAGTTTCTTAAGATTTGGAGCATCAGCGAATATACTACTGGGAAGTTCAGTAAAATTATTTTTATAAAGGCTAACGTTTTTGAGCAATTCAGCGCCAATGAACAAATCAGCCGGTAGACTAGTGAATTGGTTATCCATCAACTCTACAATTTCTAGTTTTCGATGACTTTTAAAGAAACTGCCAGGCAAAGTTTTCATATTTCCCCTATTAACATTTAATTTAAAACTTGTTAAACCTTCTCTCTGATGGACCAGTAAATCAGCGGGAAGATCATTAAATTGATTTACTCCCATATTCAGCGTGCTCAAGCTTTTTAAATTTTCGAAGATGTTTGGTGGCAGTGTCTTCAACCTGTTAGTACTAATATCTAAGATTTCTAATTCAGTAAGTCGGTCAAATAGACCTTCCTCGATTTCAGACAGCTGATTTTCGGCCAAAAACAATTTCTTCAACTTAACAAGCGGCTCAAAGACGGTCTTGTTCAGTTTCTTTATTTTATTAAAGTTCAAATCTACAAACCTGCAACATAAATTTTAATGTTAAAAGTTTTTAAACGATTATATTAAACTTTAATTTAAAACTGATTATTGTGCTCACGTAATATTCTCTTGGTTCAGGAAAAAGTTAGGTGGCACCTCGGTCAGGTTTGTGAAGGTAGTCCAGAATCTACCTCCTACCTGCGTACCATGTAATAGTTGGTCGGGTAACTCCGTTAACAGTTTGCTGTCATAAAATTCGAGAGTGTAGACAGACATCCCTTTCAGCAGGTTGGGTACGAGGGATGTTTTTATTTTTGTAAATTGGAGACCTCCGATCTTTTGTAGACCTAGAGAGTTAGTGTATTCCAGCAGCTGAAAGTCTCCGCCGTCCGGGAATCCGCACTCATCGATTTTGACGTCGAAACCAGTGAGGTTCATTCGTCCCTTCGGAAAATTCGACCATTGTTTAGCATCGGATTTGCAAAACAATGTCACTAGTCCAGGAGGCTCACTCGTCGCACACGATATCTTGAAGTCCTCGTTCTCGATCAACTTGTTCGGGTGGCAAACTTCGCCGGCAGCCAGAAGCGCCAAAGCCCAAACAGCGAATAGCGCTACGCTGATTACGGAGATCATTCTTTTGCATAGCGCAATCTCATTTACCTGTAAATTTATACTTTAATGTAATGATGGAGCATGTTTTACTTTATATTGTATTTACTTAACAATTTCTTCCTTTTTTTAATGTAATATTTTTGTGCCTCGAAACTATTACACTAGCTTAAGGATAGAAAAAAAAATTTATAAAAAGAATACAAGCCCGTATTGTGTACACTCAAGAATGATAAGTAATTATAATAAAATTAAGTTAAGAACCTCTAGTTTGAATAATCAACAATTTTGATAATTACGCAAATATTCCATCGAGAAATTATAAAAAGAACAAAACTAATTAGTTGTACAAATTTTAAGTGAAACAAATTTTAATATTAACTTTTTATTGTAACATAATTGACATTAACGACGAAAGTATAATAGATATAATCGATAAAATAATCATTGAATGTTCATTTGATTGAAGATAATGTAAGTTATTTTATTAAATATATGTTTTACAAGATTATAATGACATATATGGTGTCAATTAAAACTTCGTATCTCTGTTTATTAATTAACATTTTATCCTCATTAGAGAAAAACAGCAAAGATCTTCAACTATTTTAAATGTAATATTTAATTAGATAAAAATACTACACCCAAACCAGAAAAATGTTCATGTTAAAAAATCATGAAGAAATATCCATCATCAACTACTTTTCCACACAGTTTTGTTATATTTTTGTTATATAGCCTTTCCCAACTCTGTGCGATGAGATGATATTCCTATATACGTAAGTAGACATAAAGCCTATAACTGTACAGCACTCCATTGTTAGATATAATAGTAAATAAAGTGGAAGTACCAACCGGGCATGAATAAGAATTTTTGGAGTAACTCATTTGTATGGGTGTATAAATCAAATGGATGTACAAATGAACATATATGTAAAATTTGGCACAAGTCCCATGGTGTTTTAATGTTTCAAAAATGTACCTAAACAATATATATTATTTGGAAATATTTCAGGCGGAAGATTTAAATGTAAGTATACAAAACAAAATTTTTTAATTTTTCAAAAAAAGTGTTTGAAAAGTATATCCATTGAAAAAAAATGTATCGATACAAAGCATTTTCTATGAAAAAGTAAAAAACATTGTTTTCTGTGTAAAACGAAGCCTAATGCATTGCGATCGATATGTTCAACTAGCTCGCCATAGAAGCAAGAGACATTTATGTCCAAAATGAAAAACACTTCTTAGTATCGCCGCGGGAACTAACGCCTTAGGACTCTTCACTTTAAGAAATAAAAAAATGTTCTTCAACATCTTGAAATCGTCTTCTCTCGAAAAAGTTCATTTTTACGCTCATCGCAAATTGAACTTTGATAATGATTATTGGTATCATTAAATTGTGAATCATTATCTACAACTCGTTACTGACGCATTTCAATATAAAAGATAGAATCGCTAAAATCCCTCTGTCTCTGAATTTTAAGTGAATGACGACAACAGCGTCATTAAGACAGAAGAAATACACGACGGTGTTTTGCTCTTTGAGAAGTGGATCCACCGGTATAGAAATTAGGAAATTACCTATGATTGTTTCTTTTTCTCTTCAGTCCGAGGTAAAAGAAAATTCATTTTATCTTATTTGCTAGAGAAACGTGAGATGAGGCGCCGTTCAATCCAATATTTTAAATGAGACCTTCCGATCAATAAACAGTAATGAATTTGAAAAATAATAGACAATAATTGTACAGAATACAACATGCGTCAATCATATTTAATGAAAATATTAATTTTTAATTATTTAGTATATATATAATTTATGTAATCTGCTAAATTCATTTTCTTCTATAATTATGTCCAAAATAAAAAAGGTTAATTTGAATAAAGAAATCTGCAATACCTAATTAAATAATAATCCGTTTTTTTTTTAAATTTTCCTTAAAATATTATTTTATTGACATTTTATATCTTTTTCATTTATTTTACTATGCTTCAATGAAAAGTAAATATATATAGTATAAATACCAGTTTTGAATCGGAGCTTAAAATATGATGAGTGCGTTGAATGCCGAAAATAAACTTATGCCCTATTTGTCCAATTTTTTCACGCGAATCGAATTTTATATTTGACAAAATAATGTAACTCAATTATTAAACTTCAAAAATATTTAACACTTGTCAATATTTATTTTACTTTTGAATTTGTAAAAAACTAAGAAAATGAATCGGAGATCTCAAATTTTACGATAAAAAGCATATTTCAAAGAATCAAAATTCGACTTCAATATACATATATTACCCGTTCGTTATAAAAATCATTTAAAAAATCTCGACAGTGAGTCAAGACTATCTTAGTTCTTGTCAGCAACCGATTCATTTTTATATGATTCATTGAATATTCCAAATCCTTTTTATACTCTAAATACTTTGCAAAGTTTCTTTATGAATAAAATTTTGAAAACAATAATCTCGAAATGTTTGCTACAATTTGAATAAGCCGCGTTGAAAATTACTAAAATTTGGAAAAAAAATTCAGCACAATTCATAAATTCTGGTTCTACAGAACTCTTAAATATTTTTTCTTTATTATAACTTGCACCAGTCGTGAACTTAGAACTAATGGAGAAGATGCAGTTATTCGGAGAAAATTACAATTCGCTTGCACATTGTTATCATGCTGATTTGGCGAAGTAAACAGTTCGTATTGCAATACTCAGCTACTGCAAAACGATCTCCAAGGATGTATAGGTCTGTGTATTTGTGCACACATACATGAAGAGCTAATTATTTAATTCGACCTTAAGCAACTCCTCGCGAACGGGTCATGGACACCAAGATACTTTTTAGGCAATTTTCGTCTGCGACATTACTCGTGCACTTACATACTTGCAGGTACTTAAATCTGACACATGTTTATCGTCAACTCCACTGCAACTACTTCATTTATAAATCGAACACTTTAACTGATATCCTATCTGTAAACGTTACCGTCGCGCGTAACTCAATTGCGTAAACAGCAGAGAGTAGAAAGTTGGTGGCAGATGCCGGTATTTTCACGTGTGAATGACCGGCCAATGTACGCAGTGCGCGCTTC
Organism: Eurytoma californica; assembly: GCA_035586675.1. NCBI lineage: Eukaryota > Metazoa > Arthropoda > Insecta > Hymenoptera > Eurytomidae > Eurytoma > Eurytoma californica. Next base: position 27,500,657 of record JAXIUT010000009.1, on the reverse strand, counting down.
ACACAGTAAAAGCACCAGCAGTGCACTTACTTTAAAAAACCTCCAAGGAAGAATCGATATTTAAAAGGCTGCGCTCCTCTACATGGCAGCATACGGCTTAGATATAAAACTAGACCATGGATAGAGATCCGCGTTTGCGCGTATAAGAAAAAACTAGCGAATTCGAGTGAGCGTGCGCCGATGCGTTCGACGTCGCGGTTCTCAGCCGACTGCCGAAGAATGAAGATGGAGTCGCGACCGCGCGCCACCGGTTAAAAGATATTTCTGCGCGCATGGGCAGCGTGCTGGATTGCAGAGTCGAGACAGCGGCGGTCGGTGGCCGCGGGTCTTTTCACGCGCCTGCGTATGTTGATTGTTGAGTGAGAGGGACCGACGAGCTGACGTTACACGCCAAATCACGTGGAGATTTCGCATATATATCTTCTTCGCGCATTTGTCTCACTTTTTCTTCTCTTTTTATGCACAATTTTTAACGCGTCTATATTTTTTCTTTTCTGTAGCTTAAATAATATTGGCGTTTTTTGATTATCTACTATAGGCGACCTTGAACTCAATGACACTTTGTCGGAAACTTGCGACGAACAATAATGTAGTCTGAAAGAAATTGGGATTTTTCAGATATTTATTTATTGTTAATGAAGTATCGATTATTATTTCCAAACGGAAAATGTTGGATTTTATAAACCTAGTTTTTTACAATTTATTTATATATTTATCTTCGCCAGTGATGCACTGTTATTATACTTGTTTGCCTTCGAGAAATGCAAAAAAGACGACTCCAAAAGACTTATTTATGTACGTAAACGATAATTGTTTTTAGAAAAAAAATTATGCTTTTATCTTTAATAAATTAATTATAATGACCTTAAAGATATAATATCTACAGCGTATAAAGGTATAACAATGCAAATAAACTGTTTAATTATACAAAAATTAAATTTTTCTCATTCGCTGAAACATTTTTTTTTAGATGGAAGCTGGGAGTATCGCGATTTATACAGTCAGCCTCGAGTTGTTTTGATGTAGCGCCTGGTATTCGAGTTGCTTACTTCCTTTCATTAGAATTTCATGACGCCTGAGTCAAGTTTCGATTTATTCTTATGCAATCTTAGTTTTTATACAGATGTTATTAACCCAGAAGCACAAAAATTGGACGATAGATTTTGGTAGGTGCGACCTTCTTATAGGGCATACACTGGTACATTATAGGGATGATTTATTATTCGATTGTCTGAAATAAGCACTTATCATTTTAATTTAATAGATTTATTGAATTGTAACAAATTGATTGACAATAAAAATTAGCGTAAAAATTATGTTGTATTAAAAAATTTTTATCATTGTTATACTCAATATTTACAAATTAACTTTTTGATCATATAAATGCAGACACAATTTTTTTTAATATTAAAATATATAACGTCACGAATGCAATTGACAGTTTTAAAATCACGTGAAAAATAACATGAACTTAAATACTAAATTTTGTTTCATACCAAATTTACTAATTAATTATTATTACATGTAGTGTAATAACAAAAATTTAATTTATAATTTAAACTTCGAAGTTGTCCAACATCCGGTACGCGAACGCGCCTCACATTCGTATTTTTTATGGTACGTATATACATAGTATATACAACTAATGTTACTGCTACTTAGGCTAAATAAAGACATAGAATTATACGGCTATACAAGACACAGTTTACGTATATTTAGGTACCCGACTGCGCAAACATTCTAAGTCCCATCCCAGTTCGTGTCCCGGATTCAGGCTTGGCTAAGTCGGCTCCTACAGTCCTACCGCAGATCGACGAACTGCCGTACCACTGCATATTCTCATATGATGTATATACATACACAGACATACTTAACAGATCGTACAGGTACAGCTTGTATTCTTGCCGTAGCAGGCAGCACCAGTAGAGTAGCGTAAAAGTGATGTAACTGCCAAAGTGCCAACCGTGCGGGGCGGGGGATACTCAACTGGCGCCATCGAAATACAAACGGCTACGGCGCTGCGGCAAGCGCGAGTGGCAGCTGTGGCCGCTGCGGGCCGCGGGCGGCGCGGCGGCCATGTTGCGTCGGCAGCACTCGGCGGCTTGGCTTGGCTTGGGTCTGCGCCGTCTGTGGGTGGCGTTCTGTCGCTAGCTTATACGCATCCACCTATTCGTCGACACTGCAGCGTCCATAGCGTGCTCGCATCTCTGGCGTTCAATCTCGTCGTTATTCCCACAATCGAAGTAAGTTAAGAAAATTCATCATACCTGTAGATATACAATCCATTAATTTTACACATTAATGGGACTAAAGCCTGAGCTGCCATCAATTATTGAACTTCATGTATGTGTGCTTTACATTCGATTTCATTTCATGGTTCGCGTAGACCGTAGTTAGAGTGGAGGTTGTCGGTTATTGCTGCTATTAAAAAAAGCACGCCTTCGGTCTAACCTTTTTAGTTACATTTTTTATTTGATATCTCTTTAGTCTATCAGCTATTTAGTAACTAGTACTTTTATACTTTTTCTATGTGTGTGTTTGATTTTGTTTCAATACCATATGTTACCTAATTTTTCTATTGATCCCGATATTCGAGATTCATCGTAACGATCAAAGAGCTACTTGATTGACGTCATTTCCCTTTGGCTGTTTTCTCTGAAAACGGACGTATTGGAAAATTTTAATATTTTCTCTTTGGGCTATATCTATTATTCTATTCGTTTTTTATTATAAAATTACGAGTGTTTTTGTGATTAATACAGTATTAATTTTTTTTTCTTTTTTTCTTTTAGGACATTCTTGACTTCTGTGAACAAATCCAAAAAAACAAAAAACAAATAATGATTTAAATGATAACTAAAACAAAAAGTTTATGACATTTATGTATATAAAACTACAGAACATGAATTACTATCAAAATGCTAATTATACCAACGACGATGACCTTGATACTCTTGATTTTAATAGAGAATCAATGCTTGGGCAAGTTCCCAATCCTGATGTAACTAATTCAGATACTAATGAAGTTAATTTGGAGTTGGATCAAGAAGTAAATGAATGGTTGAAGGAAATTGTTGATGAAGAATTAGCTCCTGATAATGCTGATAATGCTGAGGAAGCATTGAAAGATGATTCCGCAAATGATGCATTAGATCCTATAAGAGAGCAATTTCAAGATTATTACGATGATTTCCCTGAACAAAAACAAGAACAGATTCCTCAGTGGTATGAAGAAGTGGTATGTTTTTAAAAATAATAAATCTTATTTAATGTTTGATATAAAGGGACATTTTATATTTTTATATCACTGTACTTTATATTTATTTTGATTTATTACAGTTACAAAATAAAATTAAAGAGACTAAAAAGCGCTTGAAAAACTTGAGTGATTATGTATGTTATGCTAGTGCAGCTACTCGACAACAAATTATAAGAATAGAACGAGATCATAATACAGAATTTTGTAAATTGGATTTTCCAAAACATCCTCCATTATCTGTACCTTGGCAAAATTATTGGAGATTTAATTGTTAGTATTTATATTTTTATTAATTATATTAGTATGTTTAACTTATATATTAAAAAAAACGATAAAATAATTATAACAGGTGTTACAAAATGCAAAGAAGATCCCGATCCACCTCCATATCATGCTCATACAGCAGATTGTGAATTATTACTACTGGAGCATGTACCAACTGGAGTTACAACAAGAAGTAAAAATATATTGCCTTGTGAATTTCCGAAACATGTGATGGACACCATTGAGGTAATAGCAATGAATCAAAAACATATCTTATTATTCTGATAAAGTTCTACAGCTGTATTTTTTATTCTATGTAATCAATTCTGTTTTGTACAGCTATTTCAAATTTTTGCAAAGGAAAGCTCTAAAGTAAACTTAAATAACGATGAAGTTCCTGATACAGTATTTGAAAAACCTAATTGGCAGTATATAAAAATAAGAAGCAATTTTAAAGGAGAATTAATGTTAATTGCTTGTGGAAAAGGTATATCTCCTGCATTAACTGATTTGAAAAAATTTTTCCATAGTGGACGTGGAAGAGTTTGTAATGTTGTGTCTTTATATTGCATTAATATTAAATGGTGAGTTGCAAAATAAAATTCGTTAAGATGATATAATTTTTGTTTATTTTATATATTTAATCATTTAAAACGCATTTTAGGTCCCAGAAAAAAAGTATTTTTCCACCAACATTTTTGACTGGTTGTTTAGAATTGAGAGATAAAGTTGGACCAATAACAATTTATTATAATCCTAAAACTAACATAAATTTTAATTCTGTTGAAGCAACAGAATTAGGTAAACTAATGCTGGAGTATTTGGAGCCTACACTTGAAACTACAGTAATAGATGTTGGCTGTAATATCGGTGCATTAAGTCTTATGTTAGCTCAGGTAAGACAATATGATAATACATGAAAATTGATGATGAATAAATAATTTGCATTTAGGCACTTATAATTCTGCTTAATGCTATGTTATATAAAAATATTAACTAATTTTTTAGAAATCTGATAAAGTCGTTGGATTGAGTACTTTGGAACACGAGATTAAATCAGCTGAACAAATGATGAAACATAATAATTTACATAATGTAACATTTATGACTTGTTCACCAAGAGAAGTAAAGACCAAAATCTCATCTTGGGTTAAAAGATGCATATCTGTTGCTACAGTAAATTTAAACTCGCCATTTGGAAAAATGAAAGAATGTAATTATTTTTCTATATATTTTTACAAAAATAACTTATGTTAAAAAATACAATGAAAATTTCTGAAAAACTGTTTACTAACTGCTAAAAAAACTTAATAATTTATTTTAAAATGGTTATTAGTAAACATTAATTTCATTGATTTTTAAAAATGATTTAAATATTTAGAATGTTTCTGAAATTTTTATTCTTATTTAATTAAAATGAAAAAGCAAAATTATTTTATTTTATTTTAGGTTGTGAAGTTATGACAGCTTTAAGAGAATTACCTACTGTATGGAGAATTGCTGTATACGGTTCATTTACATTTGACAATCGCAAAGCTATTGAAAAATTAACTTCTGCTGCCAATGATTCAGAGTTTTTGCCAATGCGGGGTTGCATACTCGATAAGTCACCATCAATTTTAAATTTATTTGATATTGTTATTTTATTTGAAAGAAAATCGTTGATTGAGCCAAAAATAGAATTGATAGCATCTGGACCTACTGTCAATATAAAATCTGACTCATTCGTTTCTGAATCTATAAAGCAAGAAAGATTTTCAGGTCCTAAACCATTTTTGAAGGGTGGACGCCCATCCAAAAAATTTGGTAGATTTGACAGCCCTATGTTGCCAATTGACAGGGATATTAAACCTAAACTTCCACCACCTCCTAAAGAAATATTGGATTTCACAGCTCCACCTCCACCTCCTCCAGTATCAGCAATAATAAAAGAAGATAAATCTCCATACTTAATAAAAGAAAAATCTCATCGCCCTTCAGTAATTGATATGTTAAATGTTAAAGAATTAAAAAGGAAGTTTGATTCTCCTTCATTACCTATTAATCCTCCTAAAACTGCAAATGCAAGTTTGAGAAACGAAGAAGTAAAAGTTAATGGTTCTGAACAATCTACAAGTTTGACTAATAGAAATTTGGATCAAATACATGATTCTCCAACACTGCCAAGTACCAGTGCAACATCTTTGGATTGTCCATCTTGGCATAAACCTGCAGAAATACAACCTTGTCATCCTCTACAAGTGGTAAAAACAGAAAGCTCTACTGTCAGTGGTCTACTAAGAGTCAAAAAAGAACATGAACTGAAATTTCAATCACAATTTGAAGAGTTACACAAACCTGCTAATCCATTAATACAGTGTCAAAGTAATAAACTCTTACAAAATGTTGCTATCAAGAGTGAACCGCAATTTGGCTTTTCTACTTTGCCAATAAAGCAAGAACAAAGTAAAACCACTGAGTTTACTGAACAAAAGCCTTTCTTAGTGAACATACCTTCACCTGTTGAAAGAGAAGAAGGTGAATTGAGTGACAGTGAAGACAACGAAATTTTTTTGGATGCTATAATAAAACCTGAGCCTATGGATTTGGATGAAGAGTCAGATTTCAGTTCAGTGTCAGGTTCTCTAGTAAAGGAAGAGATAGTAGAAAAAAGAGCTCTACCACCTCTGACATGCGTTAAGAATGAATCAATCGATTTTAACGAGTTTACCATTCAACCTATTAAATCGGAGCCAAGTGACATTAGTGAAGACCTCGAATCCATCAAAAGTACAGATTCTAACAGATTGTCTATTAAACCTGATCCGGAATCCACAAATTTAAGCGAATTACAAGTTAATTCCGAAGTAGAAAATAAATTTTTCTGGCACCCAAATTTTAGTGGATTGCGTGTCAAGCCCGAACTGGGCTCTGCAAATTTCAGTATAAATGTGAAGTCTGAACCTACTGAAGATCATGACTGTACCCTGGAACAGGTAACTGAAAACACTTCTAGTGCCGTAGTAACGGTGAAGAATGAAATTTTGTCTTCCTTGCCGGAGATTGACGATATTCAAAATATGGAAACACCAATTCATAATCCAGCTGCTCTAAACAGACAGTACTCGCCTTCGCCGCCTCCCTCCGCTGCAACCTTCGATGGTTTTGAGTTCTCAGTAAAACCAAATATGTCCTTTTTAACTTTGGCTAAAGAACCGACAAAAAAATTAGTGAACGTGAAAAAGGAAACAGTTGAATCTGACGACAATCAATATATTAGAAATCAGGAAGATGACGACGAGATAAAGGTAATTGGTATTAAAAGAGAAGTAAGAGACGATAAAGTAGGAAACGGTATAAAGCTGGAACCTACGACTTTCACGAAATCTGAAAACTCCTCAAATGAGACGAATGATGATCTTCGATTGTTGCTCGAGCAGCGACAAAAACTTCAAAAGCAACTTGAAAGTAACGTAGATTCTGAGAAATCTAAGCGAAAGTTTAAGCATTCACCGACATCAAGTACAGGTTCTTCGCCGTCAAGAAGCAGACGGTCCCCTTATTCTCCAAGGGATTGGAGATCCAGGTCTCGATATTCACCTGACACAGTTCGTAGGAGGAGGGACAGATCACCAGAATCATCCAAATGGGACAGGGGTCACAGGTCACCGTCTTTAGACAGATATCGTGGAAGATGGCAAAGGTCGCCTACTTCACCAAGCAGGAGACCATACAGAAGAAATCAATCGCCTGATTCTCCAGATAGATTTTATAGAAAAAGATATCAATCGACAGATTTACTGGACAGTCCGGTATACAAAAGGAGAAATCAATCTCCTGATATATATGACAGGCTATATGGCAGAAGAACCCGATCGCCTATGTCACCAACCAGACCATGGAATAGAAAAAATCGACCCTCCGAATCTCCAGACAGACCACGGTACAGAAGGAACCGAAGTCCCGTGTCGCCGGATAAACCGTGGATCAAAAGAAATAAGACCCCTCCATCTTTTGAGAAAAATTGGAGGTTCAGAAACAAATCACCTCCATATTTCGAGAATAATCGGAATAAAAAATACAGGTCTCGTTCTCCTAACAGAATAAATAGGTCAAAATCAAGATCGCCTTCCCCAAGTGAACGGCGCCGAGTGCTTTCGCCTGCTGACTCGTCGCTATCACCGCCGGTTAAGTATTTCAAAGCTACTAAAACTTCAGTAGATGATCGTTCTGTAAAATCTCCATCGCCATCGTTCTCCGCGACGTCTAAAACACCTCACGATAAAAAAGATTCAGATTCAAAAAAGAAAAAGAAGAAGAAGAAGAAGAAGTCATCCAAGTCGAGGTCACCTCATCGCTCAGAGTCCGAGAAAAAAGAAAAAAAGAAGAGGGATGGTAGCAAATCCATTGAAAAATTGGACAATCTTCAACTTGAAGTAGTAACGTCTGAAGACAGTCCCAAAAACCTGGAAAAGCAGGCGACGGTGGAACTGCCTAATGAGATTCCATTGCCGACGACTGTTGTGTAACACTCACGTTGAGCAAAAACAACGAATCTCCTTGAGATGTGAAGAAGACGAAGGCCCTTCAGAACGTGATTCGCCGATTCGCGTTGGAGGTGCGGCCATTTTTTTTTTTGTTTTTATTTAAAAATAATATTTCTAATGAATGCACGACCAATTGTCTGACTATTATTCAAGCAAGTTAAGTTGTAGTTCTAAGTTATTTTAACTTAGTGTGTATGCTTTTCATAATTTTTTTTAAATAATTTAAAAAACAGAATCTAAAAAATTAAGATATTTTTTTAATTAATATTTTTTTTATATCAATTGAATAACACCCATCACCATCGAAAAATATATTTTCATAGGAAACAAGTACAAAATTTAGATTTGATTTTTTTATTTACCAAAATAATCAATATTTATGATTAAAAGGAAAACTAAATTTAAAAATAACGTTCTATTAAAGTAGTATTAGATTTGCACATTCTTTTACATATTTCGTGTTCGAAATACTGTTTAAGAATATGTAATATTTTTGGAGAAAATTTTGTTCTACTGTACATACTTATTTTGTAAGAAGTGTATTTCTGAGCCTAAGAAACTTTTACTTCTTTTTATTACTTAAAAGTAAAAGTAAAGATGCAGTGTATTAAATCAATTCAATTATTGCATTATTTACTTTGAATAAATAAGGCTGAAAATAAATTTCTATGGCCGTTAAAATATTTTATCGTGCCTTGACATAAGAATCTGCCGTGACTGTCTGTAAAATAAATCGACAAGGAAATTCATATTCCAAACGTACATAAACTTTTTTCATCAGCATCTGTAATTACGTATATCGATCATCGCTTAGCAATAATTAATTACATTATTATTAGATTATAATTTCAATCAAGTGCGAAGCTTTGTATATTTGAATTGTGCGATTGTGATAAAGAGTAGTTTCTTTTCCTGTACTGCGAACTGTACAGCATTCCTCTTGAATCGAAATGTTGTAGAACGTGGCTATGTAACATCGAAGTGCTCTTTCTCGACTTAAGATGTTCCACTTTTTTTACTCAAAACAAAAAAAGGAAAAAAATGTAATAAAAACACTGTTTAGTTATTAAGTGAATAGAATAAATTTTTTTTAAAAAATAACATTTTTATAACTTATTTTTTTTTTATCTTGTTATAATTTAATCACGCTTCACTTGATAACCGCTAAATCAATACATAATAAAAAAAGAAAAATTAAACGCAGGATCGTGGGAGTATAGGTGGGAATGAGGTAAGAATGATGTTCTTATAGCACATACATTTATTTATTATACGTAGATTGTTCATAGCTTATTATTTCGTCTATTCTTTTATGCAACAGCAATATTATTACAGTATTACAGCTTGGTCAAGAATAACAAACTTTTTTTGTTGGTTTCGCCCCTTCCCACGCATCATCCTTGCAGATCTCGACTCGCAAAACATTTTGTTCACTTCTCATTTATTTATTTAATTTTTTATTTAAATAACCACACGTTTGTCGCGAATCTGGCGTAAATTGGACGCTCACGCTCATTGGAAGCGAAGAAAAAGTTGCTCCACCGGACGAGAGCTTGAGCGTCTGAGCCCTAAAATGCATCCACGCCAGATTCACAAATGGGAGGCCTGGTCAACCGTCCGTGAATGCCGGTCTCCCGTCCGACTCCTTATGAAAAAAAAAACCCATACCGAATCCAACGCAATTTACATTCCGCATTCCTTTCCCGCACAATATACCGCCTACGCGATCCTTCCTTTCTCCACCTTAGTTTATTTTCATGGGTTTAAATTTTCGCGCGCTCCTCGCTGTCGCGCCTCAAAATCATTCTCGCAATTAAACTTTTATTTTAATTTTTTTTTTTTCAATATTTTTTTTTTCTCTGCGCATTTATCTTACGTATTTCTGTTTGTCGCGTGTGCGTGTGTGTGTTTATGCGTGTATCTTGAGACCACACATCGGGAATCCGGTGGCTTTTTTTTAACGTTCGAGCACCGAACGCTTAGGGTGGTGGCTCGCGAGGAGGAATACGTTTCCGCAGAGCGCACTTGCAGACGCGCGCGAGTGAGAGGGAGGTCCGCCGAGTTCCTTTCCAGCGGACCTCTCTCCGTCTCCCTCGCTCTCGCTGGTTCGCGTTCTGGCGGCTCACGGATCGTCGCTTCGAGTTCCACCACCCTTAAACACGGCCGCTCTCGCCGCACGCATCTCCGTCCCATTGATCCGCCGCGGCGCGCCTCCCGTCTCCGGCCGCCCCGGCAACACGAGTCCGAGAATATTTTCGCGATGAAAGTCGCCCGAAGAAATAGTGGAGGGGCGCGACCGACGCGAGCGATACGAGAGTGCAGGCCTCGCTCGCCGTGTACAATGCGGAGATAGAGAGAGAAGGGACGTGCACGTGCACGCGTGCGCCGTTTGCCGAGGCGGCGACGGGATCCCTCGAGGAAGCCGCGCAAAGTCCTCGTGCACCGTCCGGAGCCGCGACGCGCCGCCGCTTCTTTTTTTTTTTATTTGTTTTATAGTATATACTCCCTAACGTGTTTTTTTTTTTATATATATTCATTATATATTATATACATATGCTTTTGGCACTGTGATTGCCTCGGCGGCGTGGCGCGCCCCCCGGACACCCCGGGCTTCCGCTTCTCGAAGGAAAACGTCGACACGCCTTCTATGTCCTTACCTCGACGTATTTATTATTTTTTTTATTTGCTCGTTTTCTTCGCTTTTCCTTGCGAATCGAGCGCGGAACTCCAAATTCGAAAGTCGCGACCCGCTCCGCTTACCTTCCATCGCCGCCTTCGAGTCGCAGCGCTCGTTATATCGTTGAGAATAAAAGGAAAAAAGGAATATGATGTCTTTTTATGCAACTTTTCCTTTAACGCGGCCGATAAAGCGCTCAGCTCCGGAATCCGCGGCGACAATGGGAGGAAACGGAGAAAAAACCGTGGAAGGCGGGGATCGCGGCTGAAAGGAGTCGCGGCGCGCCTCTGGTTTTACAAAAGCTCACGTCCCGACGAGACGGCTCGTTATCGAAACTCGGCTCGCCGCGAGAGCCTCGGTTTATAATTAACGCGGCGCAACATCGCTTGCCTCGTCGCGTTACAGCGGAATGTGGGGTAGGAGGTGTACAAGTGTGGCGGTTATCCGTGTACGTGTCTTAATTAATGCGGTTCGATCGCTGCCTTTCTGTGCATCTTTTTCTCCTTTGAATTTCGCACCTTTTGAAGTCATCTTCCGGCAGCGCCTCGCGTCAGCATCGATCTCCGCCTTTCATTTGACGAGCCGCTGGCGACACCTCGAAAATCGACTAATTAATTTTTGAAAATAATCGAGGACGAGCCGACGCGGTTCGCGGGTTGCTCCGCACCTTTTTATCGCAACGAGTGGCAATCCCGGCGAGCCTCCTCTTATAATACATTTACCTAATAATTTGTTTTTAAATCCGTCCGATCCGATAACTTTCGTTTTAATCTTTTATATCATTTTTTTTACTCTTCCTTTTAGTCGTCCGTTCGCGGAGAACGGGGAGCGGGCTTCCGCACTGCCCGGCAGTCGGAAATATAATAACCCCACGATTCTCTTTTTATTTCTTTTTTTTTAGTTTCTTTACTTAAGCACGTTCAATTTTGCGTGCATCTCTTTGCACGCGAAAATTCAGCGCGATCGATTCAAAGTCTGGAGGGTAAGGTATAAGAGAAAATGAAAAATGAATTGCTCTACGATATATTTAATGTCTTTTGTTCGCTAATGAAATAGTACGTACGCTTTAATCGCGTGTCTCTTTTCTCTGCCTGTGTATTTACGTCTCCTGGGTTTTTTTATGCGTGTCATGAATTGTGCGCGATCGCGTGTGTTTTATTCCAAATGAAAACTGTGTCGCGTTAAAAAGATTATTACGAAGCTTGCTCGACGCTCGAAATTTCCCGAGGAAATTTTCCGGTGCGTGAATGAGTAGTTCCAATCACGAGGAAATTCGCTATCTCGGAATTTCTGTAAGAAATTAAACACTTAAGCGTCGCGTAGAATCCGCTGGTTTTTCCGTCCGGGTGTAATACGCAGCCGTTGATCGATAAACGTGAAAAATAACTAAATAAATACGCTCGCCCCGCTAAACCCCGCTAAACTAACTCGTGTCTTTGTCAGCTAAAAATTTATCGCGAGACGATGCAAGTATAAGATTTCCGGCTGCGCAACTGTCGCCCCAAATAATTTTTCCCGTCATCGCTCGACAGCTCTCGCTAGAAAAATAAGATGAGATCGCTCGCCGTCGTCGAATTATGATAATTCTTTTTTATCTGTTTGTACATTGAAAGACGCGTCGACGGTGGAACCGGTGCGTCGGCCGCGCGTCCTCCCCCGCCGCGGATGTCGGCTCGTCGAGCGATGAGCAGCGATGAAAGAAAAAAAGAGAGAGGCGAGAGGAAAAACGAAAGAGCGGCCGGCCTCGGTCCTCCCCCGCGCTGGCTCGCCATCTCGGCCGGAGGATACCTGCGGCGGGCGACGTTGGCTTCCGTCGGGAGCGACGGACGCGCCGGCGCCGCGTGCCCGCGGGAAGTGAGCTCTTCCTGGCTGCGCCGCCGCGCGATCCGTCCGTCGGGTGCGGTGCGGCGATGGGGGATGGCCCCATCACAGGTCGTCGGCGGAGTCGGGCTCGTTGCTGCTGGCCAGGCTGCCCGTCGCCGGCGCCGCCGTCGGAGCCTGGAGCGCGAGCTGCTGCCCGCCGCCAGACTCCGGGTTCCTTCGTCATTTGCTCTTCGGCTTCCTCAGCATCGTCGCCTACGCGCGCGCGATATCAGTCGGTGAGCCAGAGGTGGACAGAGCACAACACACAGGCAAGTGCATCAGAAAGGTGGCGAACCTTCCCACTGAGGTTCCCTTGCTGCCCCGAGCACGAGTATCCTTCGCGCGGGGTGCGGGGGAGTCGTGCTCGAGGCAGCGCGCTGACCCGCTTATTTTCCCTACTTTTTCTTTTCATGCCGGTCAATTCACACAACGTAATACAGTCGCGAACGATTAAACGAGTAACGTCACTGGGAAAAGCCGCGTATCACTGATAACACCAATGTTTTTCCATTCGTTTCATTAATCTTTGCGCGGATTTTCCCATACATCCAAAGCGTAAGTGATTTTCAATTCGCGAGAAATCACTCTTAAGATGAAGGCAAAAGTAATTGCAGTTTAAAGTGAATGAAGTTGATCATTGCAGTGTTTTTTGGCATTTTTAATTGAAGAACCACGCGTCATTCGGCTGACTCTACACTGGAGTGATTTCCCGTGGAATGATCAAATTGGAAGAAACTATAGAAAAAATACGTAACTTTTTGCGCAACAACTAGAATAGTTAACGCAGTCATACCATTGAGCGCAAAATAGTAAACAAAAATTACGATAAATAACATTGCTACGATAAAGTCAAAATGATTATACTTAGTAAGCTACGCAAGATATTTGTCGCTCGACAGATTAAAAAAACATAATCAAAATAAATACGTTATTTATAATATATACATTGTATACTGATCCAAAGATAAAATTATTTTCTAAGTATAGAGTTCGAAAGAAAGAGTACTTGAAAAAAATACAAGACCTTCCCGAAGCGAAGAGATTACTCTATTCGTTTACATCTACGCGCAATGGTCAATTTTCAGTTAAAAACTTTCGCTTCGGGATGAGAGAAAGGACTTTTCAAGTATGGCAAATGCATATTCATACATAACGGCTAATTAAGTACGGGATAGTAGTCGTCTAAGTAAGGACGCAAATAGAACAGCGACCTCAATGATCAACTACGAGAAAGATAGAGAAAGAGAAAGAAAGAGAAAAAAAATGCGATAGAGGACAAGATTTCAATTTTGTGGGATGTAGACTGCAGGGTGTGTGAAAGAAAAAGTATTGCAATGCTCGGCTGTGTTTACAAAGAAGCATGAGTTAAGTGTACAAATGAAAAAAAGGAAAATGAATCCAAGTGTGTGTGCATCACGCATGCACCATTTGTCCTTTTACAACGCGAAGTGTTGGGATTAATGAAATTTTACTGGCTTTGGTGCAGTGCATTTTTTAGCAAGTTAAATAATTTTCCATTAATAGATGGTGATCATTATTCAAGGTAAAGTACCTACGCTTGTATGAGTAAATGTGTCACAAACAAAGGGGAAGCCGTGAGAACCGTTATAATTATTCGCATGTACAAAAATGATAAATATTTCGTTTGCGAACTGATTTCTTACTTAGAAAGCAAACAATTTCAGGTTCCTAAGATACGATATTTACATGAGTAATTTTTCGTAAAAGGAACATAATCAATTCCTGTGGTCACCTATACTGATTTGGTCACGCGGCAGCACACCGCTGCGATTATATATATATATATATAACAGCCAACTTGGTTTATTCCAATGTGGCTTGTATAATTAGTTGTAGCGACCTACTTAAGTACAATATATCACCTTAATGTTCTCGTTTGTACAACAACCCTTTGATGTAGATATTACAGTAATAATATATACGCACAAAACTCCAGAAAACTGCAGGTATACACGAGTTAACCATTAATTATAACAACGATATAATATACTCTCTTTACATAGTATTTCTTTAAACTATGCATAAAATATATTCCTGTAAAAATAAATGTTCACATGATTGTCAAAAATGGATAAAGGACCATCCTTTTAAATATGCATTGTAATCTATACGATTTGCTTTTCGGGGATGTGAGCTTGTCGAGTGACCAAATCGTAGGTTAAAATTATTAACTTAATACATCGAAATTCTCATCGCAAAAACCCCGCCATTAAACGACAGAAAGAGAAAAGTAAAATAAGAAAGAGATAGATAGAAAGAGCGTGGAAGATAGAAAGATGTAGCTACAGTAGTCAGAGTCAATGAGTAGCGAGGAGAACCACAAATGCACCTACAGTGCTAGTTAAGCTATTTCACACGAGCGAGCGCCTTATCAAGTATATACTACTTTCGCGGCGATATCTCGCAGGGCTCCATCCACTCGCAAGATTTTGTCCTCGCTGCATCATTCAAGACTTCCTAGTTATCCACTCATTCAGTGACTCTGTGATGACAAGGTTCGTATGCATGCGTGCGTCTGCGCGCGCGCGTGTGTGTGTGCGTGCTTGCGTGTGCGTGTGTGAGTGTGTTTGTGTGTTTGTGCGTGAGAATGTGTGTATTCTTTTAGCGAAACGAGAGGAGGTGGGTCAATCGGTCAGTTGGAGAATCGTTTTAAGCTATCTCGTTATATGACTTTTTTTAGATCGTATAATAAAGGGTCGTATGCCTATTCGTCGGTGCTCTTGCCCCCCTCCCCGTTAGCCGGTAGAATCGACGGTTCGGTATTCCGGCGCTTGATCTTTGATTTCTTCAACATGGTCGCCTGAAGTGAACAGAGGAACACACAAGGAAGTCTTTATTAGTACAAAAAAAAAAAACGTGATGAGTGAATGCGGAGGTGAGGGCTCTTTCCGCCGACGAGCATACTCCTTTTATTGACGGAAACGTCGTTAAAGTTTTATCGAGATAGAATAAAAAAAAATTGCTAAGCACAACAATAGGACGACGAGTCCTAGCTTAAATCAATTTCAAGTTTCCCCGATGGAAAATATACTTTCTCTCCCGGTTTAAAGATAACTCGAGAGCGACGGCGAATTGTTGCCGCGAAACATAAATACGAAGTTATTATGCAGTGATGTTATTGTAGATTCTAAAGGAAACGAAATGAATAATTCAACGTTCGAATCAGCGAGCAAGCGTCGCTGCTCTTATTTATTTATTCATTTGCTTTGCGACAAGTAGTATGCTTCATCGACAGCTTCAAAAGTTCGGACTGGTGATGAAAATTTGCGCCGATGCGACTTGTGAGGGCGAAAGAACGGATGATGGGAGTGAGGCGTGGTGTAAGTAACAGGCGACGAGAAATAGATAGAGACAGATTGAGGAAAAAAAGATAAGATGCTCTACTTTGGGATATAACATACAGAGGATGCCATTTAGGCAAAAAACGTGCCACATTTAGATAAAAAAGTACAAATTTACTCTTTTCATCCGATCGATATTAATAGTTTTTAAGGGAATCTAACTATCGATTTGATGAAAAGTGAAAAAGATTGCGTTAAAATGTAAATGGAAAATGGTTTACCTTCAGCGCGGATCTCAGAACAACGACTTCACCTGGGCTTTGGAGCCACGGTTCACCGTCCACTTGAACCGGGATATCCGAGTTCAAATGGATCTTAATGTGGCCGCCCTGTCGCATTAAAATTTTAACAATGTAAAGAGAATATTTGTCGATATTTTAAAATTGAAACGCAAAATGAGGAAAAATCGTGCAATCTAATCGCCAAGTGCGAACCTGAGCTATCCGCACGCCGTTTCGTAAACCCGACTGGATTTGACCCAAGTGAATCACTCCAGTGACGCCGACGACCTCGAGTACACCATCCCAATGGTTCGGCTTGTTAAACTGGTCCTCCTTGTCCGGACCCCACGGATTCGCTCCCGATCCCCAACTGAAACATAACCAAACAACAGATTTTCTAACCCATCCACAAACAGTAGGTTCTGCTGAAAATAGAACAGTCAAACTATCACTACCTGAGAATGTTAAGAATGATGATGCCCTCGACTTGCGGTAGATCGACGACCTTGCCGTCGACCTCCAACCTGATTTCGCGGTGCAGGTCCTTGCAGGACTTGCGCCCTACCATTTTGCGCAAGCCCATCATTACGTAAACGCCTTTATTGTGCAGTCGGCTGTTGAACTTGTTCGGGTTCTCTTCGCGCGCATTGTGGAAATCCAGGCAGAGGGCCGCGTCCAGTCCGATACCGAAGTAGTTGTTCATAACGAATATTTGCGTATTGTCTTCGCTAGTCGATCCAGCGACTACTTTTTTTTCACCAAAAATAAGACCGATAAATCAGTTGAAATCCACAAACAAGAAGTAATCCTATTCGATTAAGAAAAGAAGTTAAGAGTTTACCTGAGATATTGGGTATCATGGGAGGCTTGTCATCCTTTTCCTCGGGATGAAAGACGACCGTCCACCGATCGAGCTTAATTTCCTCGGCATCGATGACGTCACGCAATAGGTTAAGTGGGTCCTCACCGCCGGTGTAGCCGGAGCCCCACCTGAGGACGCGCGCCAAGTCGTTACCAGTGCCGAGGGGCACGATAGCGCACGCCGGCGAGGAGCACTCGCTGTCCTGGCCGACGTTGTCTAGACACTGGAGCACCCAGCCCACGGTGCCGTCGCCCCCGCACACCAGTATCTTGTAGTTCTTTATGTGACGGAACACGTAGAGCCCAGGCAGTGGGCCCCCGTTATCCAGGTCGAACACCTGGTATGGGTTCAGCATCTTGCGGAAGTTCGAGATCAGGTCCAGTCCCTGGCAGCCGCCGGATTTGACATTTACAAAAACGAGCAGCGGCTGTACCCCCGACGGCACCATGCTTGGCTCGATACTCGGTAATAGCATCACTGTAATTCACACGCCCAATCGTTACTTCACTTTGTCTATAATTTATTATTAACAATGTTTAGATGATCAGATTAGCGACTCACCCAAAAGATGTTTCTCTTCGTATTTGGATTCGCGCAACGCGTAGAGCGCCCGTACCGCAGTCGTCGAGTCCTCGTAAATTATTACCATCGAACCGTATTCGTAATATATCGGACCAACTGAAGAGAATCTGTTTTCTGCATTACAAATACAATGATCAGAATTAAATTCTTACGAGATTGAAGCAGCAATCGAGCGAGAGCAAGTTTACCTCTTCCCAGAAATTCCATGAGCAAGTTTTCGTACATGCGTTCGGAAAGACCAGGCGGCAGATTGCCGACGAAGAGCGCGAGATTGGGCCCGTGCGGATCCTGTTTCAGCTGTAGGTAGAATCGCATCAATTCCATCTGCCTGATCGAGTCTTTGCCCAGCAACTTCACAATCTCCAGCGGTCTCTCGTCTGGCACCAGTACTCGTTCCGTAACTACAAAAATTCGAAGGTATGTTTTACAAAAAAGGGGTAAATTGTATAATCTTATGTACTGATGCTTACCTCCACGATCAAGAAGAATTTCGCTGCATCGATAATTTTCACAATTATTGTTCTCCAGGCGGAAGCGTGTGATCGCCTCCTTTATGAGGTCGGCTACCGTCGTCGTCTCCGTGACGGGAACTATGCAAAAGTCTTCCGACACCTGCAACTTGCCTGGGTACACGCGGACCTCGCCATTTTCCACGTCCCTGTAAGTACATTTTTAAAAATGGGGTTCAGATCTTTCTAATATCGTTTCTAATTTGCTTCTGGCTATACTCACTTAAATCGAAGGAAGACTGCCGGACGCTTGCCTTCTTTGCGAGTTAAGTTGAGGACCGGCGTAGGGTCGCTTAGAGGCGTTTCCTCGGTTGTGTACAGATCGGTCAAGTAAAAATTGCCTGAAAGTAAAAATTTCATTGATTCTAATATCTCACTACTTTATAAATCGTTTGAAATTTGTTAACAGTTTATTTAACATTTATAAAACGCGAATTCTGTCAAACTAGAGAAGAACTTTTGTCATTCGGTAAGCTTTAATAATTTCGTTTTTGCGCCTCCAATTGAAAATTAAATATTAAACCGGCAGCCGCACATCCTGGCATAATTCCTAAATCGTTAAGAGGTGCTCTTAGCCGAGATTACTTGGGTCTTTCGTGATGTGGAATGCTTGTAGAGCCTGCGTCAGGATTTGCTCGGTCGTCGCCTGTCGTGGAACCGTGATCACTCGAAATATTCGCCTTCTCAGTGAATTGGAACCGTCGTATACTTTGATCATCTCTGCAAAAGAAAGGCGAGGTGGTTAGTGATAAAGCGCGATGAATCATTGATCGAATTTGAGAAGGGGTACCTTCGTCCGCTCGTTCCTTATCATCCTTGTCCTTGCCGGATCTGGGATCGCGACTGTGAGAGCCGGTACCCGTCTGGACGGCCGGGTCGTCGCTGTCCCTGCAGCGCGTGTCGCCGCTGCTGAACTCTTCCGAGATGCTGCGCGCTGAAAGCATAAGCCGCGAACACCGCGATCCCGTTAGACTCGCCTTCAACTCGAGCGCGTCAAGCTCGCGCTATCGATTCTCCTCGTATGAGCACTTTTTCTCTTTTCAACAAAATGTACGTGAAAGAAAGTTTGTTTGTGAAAAAGATGTAGCCATTTTTTCAATAGATGACAAAAAGTGCTCGTACGTGTAAAATTACTTGATTAATTTGCTTTTTCGTCTCATGCTTTATTGTTATCGAGTATCATTTGCATATGCAAGTATCTCTCGCATGCTTGTTTTCTCGCAAAGGTCCGTTAGAGTGTAACAATCCCTTACTCGGTACGTAATGTTCTCAGTGTCTAAATTCAAGTCAAGGTGATGCAGAATACCACAAATATGTGTGAGTGTTGCAAAAAAAAAAGTCTGTTAGTATGGCACGGTAATGGATTTTAAAGTGTCTCGTTCTCGGACTTTGAGCTCTCAAAGTTCTAGAAAAGGGAAAACTTTCTTTTGTCGCATTTTGAATAATTATTTTTTGACGTAAACTGGAGGCATTAAGAAGATATATGTATATGCGAGTATTTTTGTTCGTGTTTGAACTTAAAGGTATAGGCTTACAAAAACTTTCCCCGGTGCATTGTATTCAATAAGAAATAGCAAAATGTCGGTTTTACCGAAACTTTAGTCAAGTCACTTAGTTTATTTTGCAAATAAGAGCTTTTGAAAGTTTTATAAGCCTAGAGTACTCTACTGACATTTAATTATTAATTGCAAATTTAAGTTTCTTGTTTGTTTAAAGGATATTGTTATTAGGCACGCTCAATCGTATAAGGAATCTCTTTAACTTCATTATTAATATAAAAAATTATTTAAAGGTATATATTTTTAACACCAATAAAATACATATTATACTATCATTTTTTCAATAGAATTAGCGAAGGTGATCTATAAACACTTACGTGCACGAAATATGAGTGTGAAATAAACAGTCAAGAGTGTCAAGAATAAGATGCAGCACTTTAAAAGACGTACACAGAATCGTTTGGATATCGAAAATTCGTTAACGAACGCTCGAATCTATAAACTGGGGGCTATATTTGTTGCGCAGACTCTACAGCACGAAAAGGTGGGGAGTTCATTCGTATACGTCTACGGGGCGGGAGCTAGACTCTCCCTTGGGTTTTTATCACTCTCAAGTCGGTTAATTCAAGTGGTTGGTTGGTTGCTTGGTTGTTTGTTAATTTCGCACCTCTTACCCATGGCCGATCGCCATCTCGACGACTTATAGCGAAGCAGACCGCGCAGAGCGGACACTGGTGCAGTCCGACGCCGCCGACTGCGTCTATATACACATGATGGGGGCTATAGAGTAACATGAGGCATCTCACTTTCTTTTTAGACCCGCGCCCAGCTTTTGTGTTTTTGTCACCGCTGGTTTTTCTCTTTTTCGATTCGTCATTGTTACGCTTTTGAATTTTTTTTTTACGCCTACCAGGCCCAGAGGATTGAGATGTGGTTCATGCAGTAAAGCGATTAACTTTTGCTTTTTTGCGTTTCAGTTCGCATGCTAGATCGACGGGGGTAGAAAAAAAAGAGAAAATAATCTAGAAAAATGTGAAAGGGGGTATTCGTAAGTAATAGAATAAAGCTATGAAAATGTTGAGGAATGCAAAATTAATGTGATGCTAGTAGATTCGAATTGAAAATTTACAAAATAATACGCACAATTGGGTGAAGATATGAAGGTCTTTTTAATAAATACTGCTACTCCTATTTTATCAATCTGTCCTGAGTTAATTACTTTTTATTTATTCAGTAATTGTCATCTTTTTTTCATCATTTCTCAATAACAACAGCGCGAAAAAGGTAAAGAAATATTCTTAGATCAAACGAGGCCATTTTAACTTAATGAGAGAGAAAGAAATTATTGAAAATATCGTTAATTTAAGACACTTTTTCGATAAATTCTTTCGTACTAGCTGGTAGTTGCGTTTAGTAGCAAAATTATTCATACGAGTAAGTACAATACACACAACGCTTAAATTCCTAAGTCGAAAAGCAGCAACAAACTTGTTCGCCAATACTACGAAAGCTTCACAAGACGTCTAAAATATACTTATTATTTTTAGGTATAGCAAGCGCAACAGTCGCTTGCATAGTATTATTTTCTTATATCATATATATATAGATTTGCATCTAGATAAAACAACAATATTATAAGCAATAAAAAATCCACAGAACTGCCAAGATCTATGGACCGCTTCCTTGTTATGTAATGGAAGTTAAGAATAACAAATTTGAGAAATGCGCCTACAACAATTATGTTTCATGTGCGTGTAAATGTTAGCCCCGAGTAAAATGACATTTAAAACCAAATAAAATTCGTTAATTAAAATACGTCCAAGAATAAGCTAATTTTAAATTTAATTTCGTAAAGAAAATATCACATAAAAAAAAACATTGTCTTGTTTGAACGTGTACTATTCATGTAGCGATAAGCGACAGAACGAACATAAAAAGTGCCGAACTCATCGTGAACAGCGCACACACAAAATCATCCGTATACACGAAAAAAAAGAGCGGACAATGAAGAAGAGAAAAGTGAGAAAGTGCGAGAGAGAGAGCACGAGCGCGTTGCTTAAAAATTAAAATAAAAAATAAAATTATAGTCCTGTCACACCAAAAAGTTAAGTAGATAGGATTAAACTCGAGGGTTAATCATATAATAACGCGCATGCGTGAGTGTGATGTGTATACCTTCGACGTAGGGAGGGGAAGCGTGACAATTTCCATGGCAGCTGCGCGGCAAAACTAGGGAAAGCCGCCTGAGAGCCGCGGCCAGCCAGCGGCCCGTTCCCGCCGTCCCAACCCGCTCGCCCTCGGCAAAATCGAATTGCTCGCCGCTGTTCTCCTCTGATGCGGCGGAGGACCACAAAAAGACAACAGTTTACATGCTAACATTACACGACCAACATGTGTTTTTTTTTCTTTCAGCACTGCTACGCCCCTTCGCTTTCTTTCTCGCACTTATAAATTCAATAAAACTCCCAAGTAACTGCGCCCTGCGCGCGATGAAACGCTCGATTATATTTCTTTCTAAAAAGATGTACGGCCAGTCGTTTTTTATTGGGAATTAACGTGTTTAAGAAAGCTGATAGAAGAAAAATTATTAGACTCAAAACTGAAAAGGAAGGAAGTTTTAATTAATTAAATGGGACATTCGAAATCTCTTAGGCAGACAAACAGTGATGTTCGCTCTTGCGCCATAAGAAATGGATAAACAAAAGATAATAGAACGCTAGTTAGCTTATCACTAATGCAGATGGTCCATCGGTTACCGAGGCAGCGCTTTGAAAAAGCTGCAGCCGCTCGGTCGTACGTCTCCTTATGAAAATTTCACGCGCTGCACGCTTCCGCATAAGGCCGATAAAAAAAACTCTTCCCTCCTGTGTGTGCGCGCGCGCGCGCAGTAAAAGTGCGAAGTAACGACACTTGAGCGTAGATCGAGCGAGCGCTTTATAAAAAAAGAGACACTGAGAGTGAGGGAGAAAGAGAGAGGGATCGGGAGCGGAGGAGAGATAAAATAAAGAAGCGCGGGGAGAATAGAAAAAAAATGCGCGCGCACGTGTGTGAGCTGTATACTGGAGGGGCAGAGGAGCCAGAGAAAGAGATAGAAAGGGGAGGAACAAAAACAAAAAGGAAAGAGAGCAGCAACAACAACGTGACCCAGTTGGCAAGAATATTTCTATACCTTTAATCGAGGCGTGTATATAATGTCGCAATATAACGTACGAGCACACAGATAAGACACGACTTTACACTGTATACACGACATTATAATATAGGTAAACGTGACTTCGAATAGCCCCGGAGCCGTGCGCGCGCCGCTCATCACGCGATACCTTCGCCACGCCGCTGGCCTGTGCCGCTATCCGTATAAATATTTACAGCGACGGAGGGATGCAGGGGGCGTCCTGTGCCTCGGATAAAAAATTTTTATATCATTTTCTATGTGTGCGATTGCGCGGAGATCCGCACAATCGTCGGCTCCTTGCCTCTGCTTCCGCAGCGCACAGCGCCCGACAAAGCGCGCCTTTCTTCCAAATTTAAGCGGGCTTGCATGGATTCGCCCGAAAAATCGATGCTTTTTTTCTTCTTTCGCCGATGTCTGTACAATTAATATGTTGTGTGTGTGCGCGCGCGCGCGCGTGAATGTCTGTGTGCGTGCGTGTGTGAGTATGTACATTTGCGATTTTTCTGAACTGCACTCGGTAAACGCGTATGAAAATTATTTTCAGAGGCTTTCTTTTTATGGAAAAAATTTTTTTAATTTATAACCGACGTTTTATTTTTAGAGCGAACGTTTCGCGCGACCTAATTTTCATAAAGAAGCTTTAATGCCTTTTTTATTCTTTTAAATGCTATTGAAATTTAGCTTGCGCGTACTTGTTCTGAATTTTTTTTTTACTTTTTAGACAGCGATCATCCTTTTGCGAATAATTCATTTATTGTTTTTTCCTCAGTTGAAATTGAAATATAATGATGTGTATGTATAAGCATAAAATGTGGTTAGAAAATTTTCCCTATTTTGGTCTTTTGCTCGAAGATTTTAGAATAAATAAAACAGTTGACCTAACGCTGCCAATTAAATTATTAAAATCCGATTAAAAAGTTCTACAATAGGGTTAACGACTTAAGGCACTACTATAGCTACGTAATAAAAAACTTATATGGAGGCAAATAAATCAGAAAATATTACTTTTTTACACAAATTTCTTAAAGATTAAATTGCAATGAATTGTCTCGTAAAATTCTTTTTTCCTCCTGCGCTAATAAGAACTATTCTATTTCTATATGAAAATATCATAAATGAACTAAAAGCGGAAGAAAGGAGGCAGTGTGTAACAAGTTGCGGGCACTTCCGTTTTGCGTCACATAAACTTTATATTACAGCGATCGTAAAGTATACTCGTATTTACAGAAAATGCTCGGCTCTCTTTTATAGAACCCATGGAGGCATTTAAACTCCTTTATTATTTTACAACCTTTGCATAGCACGCGGAACGGAAGAAGATTTTGTAATTTTTTCGCAAAAAATATACATTTCTAATAAAATGAAGATACTGAAGTAGAAAAAAGAGAGATCTATTTTTCTATAGTTAGAAACTATTACGAAATGTTATATACAGACAAGGTATAAAAAAAAAAGATGCTACGAATTGTGAGAAAGATAGAAAGAGTGTGCGGTGTGCGCGAGGGGGTTGCGTGTGACGGGTGCGCAGAGCCGTGGGAAGGAGGATACTCACGCGCCAAGACTTCTTTTCGGCGCACTTGCACCCCGATGATGGCCTCCATGGGTACTTCGGTTCTGGGAATGCTGACCGCATGCGGTGGAAGATAGATCGGCTCGAGTATGCCGAAGGTGCACTCCTCGGGGATTTCCCTGTAGCAGGCGGCATGCGACTGCGAGAACAAAGGGCCATCGTTAAAAAATCTGCGGTTGCACATAAAATCGCGGAGACGATATATTTCTCGATGCGCTTACCGTTATGCCGCACCACTCGCAGCGAAAGCCCGCGAGGCACTCGGCGGAGAAGCAGGTCTTCTTGCACAGGGCGCACTTCGAGCTGCTCATCAAGTTGCCCTCCCGCCAGTGATGCGTGTGTCTCACCGATGACAGATCCTTGCCCGGCAGGTACGTCGCGTTCTCCTTGCAGTCCGCCACCGCGAAGTCCTGGCATTCCGTGTGCACAAAGTACTCGCATACTGTCGGAACAAGTTTTCGCCTTAGTTTACACTCGAGAAACTCGGCCCCTCGGGGGGACCCGGCGGCGCATACTCACTCTCGCAGTGTATGGACAGATTGTCATCGAGCCGCTTTCGACAAACGTTGCAGAATTTCTTCCTCTGATGTACCGGTTCGGACCAACAATGCGCTACTGGGTTCTGTCGGGGCAAAAGCGTAGGGTTAGTTTAAAGTGCCGGAGGCGCCGGGTATTTCGGATGCTCGAGGGCGAGTTTTACCTTAATAAGGTTTGCCGCGATGCTGGAGCAGGGAGAAACGACGGTCTTGAGACAGCGCTCGTGCACCACGAAGTTGCAAACTGAAAGCAAACGTCATTGTTGCTGATGAATAGCCCGGCTGCTGGTCGCGCGGCCCGCCGACCAAAACGAGTAATGGCCGCGCGTTAACTCGCGCTGTACCGCGCCAGGGATGCGAGTTTCAAGCGAGCAATAGTCAACTTTAAATGAGATACAATTTTCATTTCACGCTTACTCGAATTTCGCCGCTCAGGCTCTCTAATAGATCCTCGAACTGCTGATGAATCTTTATACTAAATAGTTCATTTCTCTCAATTAATTTTCATTCTTTTGAATTTAGAACTTTTATAGAAGTCATACAATTTATGCCTTTTTTTCTTTAATTCGATATATTTATTTCAATTTTTTATAAAACTGTAATATTATTGAGGAAATAACGGTATCATCTTAACATAGCTCCTGTTTCGTACAAATGTAATTTGAAACGAAAATTAATTTACTAATATGAATTTATAATGTGAATATAATATTCGTATTAATTGCATTAACATGCGTAGCTGTTATCAAATATGTATATCGAATTCATGCAATGCAAAACTGAATATCGATTACATATTTAACTATATTTATTTTTTTAAACGTTCAAATGAAATTTAAATAAAATTATCTCTTCATAAGTTGTAGCGAAAGGAAATGATGGAATAGAATAGAATTATCAGTGACACGAGGGATCGGCTGGATATTAAAAATCTCGAGAATTTTCCCGTGAACATTTTCGGGTCCCGGTCGTCGAAGTCAGGTGTGCGCATTGCCGGCTCATCGTCGTGGCGGTATATAGCGCGCGCGAAATAATTCAGGCCTGGCGCAAAAAAGGAGGCCTCGACAAAGGGTTTTTTTTCCAGGCGCGCGCGCTCGGAGTAAAATTTCACGCGATGCGTCGCATTGACGCGCAAAGACACCTCTCTCTTGCTCTCGCAGAGTGGAGGGCGCGCAGGAGGACGAAGGCGGTGGGGATCCTTCCGGCGGAAACGTCAGGATTTTCAAAGAGCCCTTTCACCGAGCCTGGCGCGCGAGCGCGGACGCCGCGCTTATTGACAATGCTTATGTAGGCCGGGGGGCCGGCCCATTGTGCCGGCAGCCCCGAGCCGCCGATCATCCCGTTAAACGCTATTAAAATGCCCGAGTCTAAGGTAGGCGCGAGCGCGAACGCATTCTATCGCGTTTGTATATTTAGCCCCGCTCTGAAGCTCTCGTTACCTCCCCCCCCCCTCCTCTACTTCTTCCGTCCCTTTTTTTTTCATTTCCTTCGCACGCAGGTGCTTCCTCGAGTTCCTTTTTTTAAAAACTAAGTTAAGGGAATTCAAGTTTAGCGCAATTATTTTTTATTTCGAATAATTATTCACCGCGCCGTGAGGTTGGCCTACTAGCCGGAGGGAGTCTGCTCGGCATTGTGGAACCGAATGTTCAGCCGCTTTGCACGTCCGACTTCGTTAGAGCGAAATTAACTCCAGCGGAGTGCAAAATTAATGCCTCTGCGGCTTCGTACAAAAAATCGACTCTATTAATGCGAATTCGGGTATTTCAAACTTTCTATTCTTTTTTTTTTTAATTCGCAATTAGTGCAGTAGAGAAGGATCCGCGATCGAGGCAATTTTTTTTTTAACAGCATTATGTTAGTCACCGCACGTATGTTCTAGTGGAAGATAAAATTATGAGAGAAAATTAATTAGGAGCCAATGTAATTTGAGCGTCTGACTGAACGGGCTGATACTACTTGTATGCAGGGCTCGCGCAGATCCTTTCTCGTTACACCGTGCTAAATTTAAACGCGTTTTTTCCAACTTCCCCTCCGGCCTCGCCCTCGTGAAGTTTAATTCACGCTTCTGTCAATAATCGCATAATACCGCCAACTTATATAAGTATTGACTAATTTGACAAACGAAAAACTAGGAATCTGCTCGCTACCGGCGACACAGTTATGAAGTAACCGAGCACAAGTACCGTTGCCCCGTCAGTTACAACATTTTTTTTAACAACCTATTTAATTGGTGGAACAAAAAAAACAATAATCGCTAGAAGTAACAAAGAGAAAAAAATGAGGAAAAAAAAAGGAGGCTAGGAAATTGAGTTAGCATTTGCTAGGTGTGTGAAACTCGTTGGAAATGTGATTTATTTTCTTTCATTACAGCAACAATCGTTACTAAAAATACGTTGATTTTGTACCCTTTTGATCGGGCGATCGTGAAAACCGCGGAATCCACGGTCATTGTTTCCGTCATCGAGGCAAATCGCTTAACGAGACGCAACAAAATTCATAATCGGAAGCGGCCGGGCAGCATCGGCGGCACGCTAACGACGTTAGCGCGGTAAATTGGAACAACCCTTAAAACCGGCGTGCGTGCGTTCGCCTCGGCCGGAATTCCCGTCGATATACGGCCAATTTTCGGTGCGCCGGGTACCCACACCTGCGGGTCTCGCTTGCTCGCTCGCCCGTACGCGCGCGCAAGTCCGACTTGCGTCAGCGGCCAAAGACGGGGAGACGGTCGGGTTTAAAATAAGAGGCGAGGCGCGGGTAGGAGCAGAGAAAAACAAAGTGACCGGCGCAAGAAAAACAGAGAAGCCGCGCCGGAAAAACAGACGCTCGAGCGAGCTGCACTCGCTCTTTGGGGATCGCCGCACGACTTTTCGCCGGAATCGTGGATTTACTCGGAAAAGAATGCAGTTGGACGTGCTCGTGGCGGTTGTTATAAATAATCTCCTTTCGATAATTATAATCGGTGCTGGGCACATTTTTTATACCTCCGTCCGTGAAATAAGGAATTCACAGTTATACGACTCGATGTTTAGTTAAATCAGTGTTAAACATTTTCTCTCGGGGAATCCAGAGGGAGGTTGATAATGCACAATTAATTGCGAGAGAGATATTTTTAATCCGTCAGGATAGGTGGCGGTTTTCGCCTCAATAAACGCTCGGTCGAAAAGTGTCCCGGTGAAATAGGGCACCAAAAGGAAGATAAAGTGCAAAAGCTCAGCTTCCGGTTTTTAAAAATAAAGGCCGACCTTGATTAACACTTGCACGAGAGAGGCGTAATGTTTGTATTTATAAATACACGGGGGCGAGGGCGTCAACGTTTCGGCTCGCCTTTCTCCTACTTTCTCACGTTCTCGCGCACCCACTTGCTCACTTCCTCGAATAGTTTTCAGCCGAGCGAGCGAGAGAAAGAAAGAGGGAGGGAGAGAGAGAGAGAGAGAGGAAGACGAGGTAGTGACGAAAAATTCCGGGCGCACAACTTTTCTCCGCTCCTGGGAAATCTTGAGTGCTTTTGCGCACTTTCTTTTACTCGCGTTGAAAAACTACATAGCCGGATAAAAAAAGGAATATAAATCTCACTTAAAATCTTTTTAATCAGTATATACTACATTCTTCTTTACTAAAACTTATACATTTACTTAACTCTTTGAAATGAGAAGGAAACGAGAAAATTCAGTGAAAATGCTGTTTTTACAAGAATGTAATAAATGGTCGTCTTGTGGCTACGCAATCGACCGGGCCGTATGATTAAAAAATAATAAAATTTGTAAAATACGATCGGCTGTCAGCGATAAAGGGGCAAAGTACGGAGGAAAAGGCGTAGAGCATGGGGAGAGAAAGGAAACGGCCGGGACGTTCGTTTGTCTCTCCGCAGCATTATATTAATAATCAATGAGGTCCACGGACGAGCCCTGCTTCTCGTTCCTTCGCTCTCCAGCATGGCCGCGTTATACAGTTCAGATTGATAAGGCCGGACATGCGCGTTTCCGAAATTATCGTGTGTGCTCGTGTGAGTCATACACACTCCCCCGGCCCCCTCCACTCTCTTTCTCGCCTATGTTTTTTGAGTTGATCATTTTTTTTTATCGCCTCTTTAAGCTTGGATTTTGTACATCGTCTTTAATTTGTTTACAGCAAAATTAGTCTCTTGAGAGTATACCAAAAAATCAGCTGGCATGAAATGGAAAAATCGATACGCGGCGTACGTGCCTTGAGAAACGTCGCGTTGTTTTCACATGTTCTATAGAGATTTTTCCTCATGATTATTGGATTGTCTGTAAAAATTGTCCAATTGTGTTCTCATTTTACACCTTAAAATTTTATTTATTAGTATTTTTTTAATGCCAGCAGAACCATAATAAATTGAGAACAATAAATACATAAATAACACTAATTTCGAAAAAAAATATGAAAGCAAATAACGCGATGGGTAATGTTTAAATAAATGATCAGAGAGAAAGTATTTTAATAAAATGTTATTTTGCGAAAATAAGTTGGGTTCTCGCGAAGATAATTTTCGTATCGTTTCTGTGATGCAAACACTAAAGTTTTTACTGCGAAGAGAGCTTTTAAAACATGAAACATTTTTCTCGAATTAAATTTGTTTATAGAGATATCACTGAGGGGGCTGCTCGGGACAGTTCGATTATAGTTCGACTCGCCGCTTGAAAACTAAACCTCCAATTTAAAACTTTTGTACACACGAGCAGTAGGATATAGCATTGAAGTACGTATATAGGTTTCAGTTGACCAACGTTATAAGCCCAAGAAAATTCAGCGGTCGCTGTTCAATTATTTCACGAGCAGCGATCTCGTGGAAAAAAAGCAAGGAACTCTTTGAAAAAAAAGGTCGGGCGTATGCATTAGCGAAACAATCGCCCGGGCCGTCCCCCCCTCGAAATCCAAAATTAGAAAGGAAAAAAAGAAACTAGAGCGTAATTCACAATTAGCGCGATGCTCTATGATAACACACGCACAAAAGGCGAGTCAGCCAAGAGAGAGGGAGAGAGTGGAGCGGGTATCCCCCGAACTTTTGGGCAGCTGCTCCTCCCTGCGGAGCGCGTGTTGCCTCTGCCCACCCATCCCCCTCCCCCCGGAGCGAGGCTTGCACACCCCCCACGATCAATGCTTACAAGAGCTCTGTGGCCGACGTCAGCGCCCTCTCTCTCGCGCACTGGGTTAGGCGGCCAGGCAAGCGTTGCACCGAGTTTTCCTTTGGCCCGCCGCCGCCGCCGCGGCTTTTCTTCTTTGCCGCTTCGCGCCCCCTCGACTCTCTATCTCGCTGCCACTTTTGTTCGTCGCTTCGAGCGCGAGAATGACTCGCTTTTCTTTGATGATTTTTTTTGTTCGCGATGTCTGACTAGATCCGACTTGTTTCTACTTGTACAAGATTAATTTTCTATCTCCCTTGCTTAATTTTCGTTGTTTATTTGGGAGATCCTGGGAGAAAATTTTCGATGTCATGATTTACATTAACAAATTACGTTTGCCGCGTATACGATTGCTCCGCGCGTATTCATTATTCAACTAAGATAACGCCAGAGTCACTCCAATTTTTATTTTTTGCAAAGTGCGATGCACAAACCGCGCACGAGGAGAAGATAAATGCACGTATTTTCGCGATGCGAAGTGGATGCGCGGAATCCAGACGAAAAGGGAATAGGAAATTTTCAGTTTAAAGCGCGGGATTCAGAGAGAATCTGTGATTCATCCGTGCTTATGCATTGGAGATGACGCGAGCCTTGCGCGGAAGACGAGAGCGAAGGCGTCGGAGGAGAGGCGCGAGAGAGTAATATTCACCCCGTAAAACGGCGACGATCGAGAGATTTAGCTCGACACTCGCCTCGCCGACTTCCGATGTTTATGATTTTATGCGACTACGCGGGCTCGGCGTCGATACGAGCCGAGATTTTATTAAGGTACGGTTTCCCCGCTCCTTTCCCTCCTCTCGTTCCGAGCGCCCCGGCGATCTCGTTTGCGTTTTTTTCCACCGCTCTCCTTTTTCCCATAAGAATTTTTATGAAATCTCCGAGAAAGGACAAGCTGCAGGAGGCGGAGAAAGCGAACTTGGTGCATGCGCTGAAATTTTTGATGTTTTCGAAGCTAATTAAGCGGAGGTAGTAAATGTATTACAAGCGCCTTGTTAAATGTAGGCTCCGTTAACTAGCTTACGTTACAACCTTGTTAGGACGGATGAATACATTTAAATAAGAAACTTTGTAATTGGAACACTGCCTGCGTGATGTGTAATTTCCACATTTAAATTTTCAATTCGTTAACGTATTTCCATTTCCCCGAGTTACTGCCGATTTAGTAGGAACCGCACTTTACTAAAAGAAAAGTTTAATGAACATTTTAAGTGAATCATAAAAAAAAAGCAAAAAGGGAAAAACTCCACTTCCGGTGGACAACCACGCGGTGTATCCTTTCGCGGCCCATTCATCTTTGCGCCCTTTGTCGTCTTCTTTGAGGCGCTGGCGAAAAAAAGGAGAAGGCGAGACGCCGAGCTCGCGTGTGCACGCGCGGAGCTCAGGGCCAGTCAGCCAGTCAGCCGGCCAGCTGAATGAGCACCTCCCATTCAGCGACGCTTGGAGGTCGGCCAGTTTTGCGGGCAGTGTTTGACACGCCATCGGCCGCGTCGATTCGAACCCGCCGCGCTCATTAACTCCCGAATATGCCAGGCGACAAGGTGCGAGAAAATACGTCGACGCCGCTTTTTTTCGCACTGCAAACGTCCGGAATTAACCGAGGAGCAAAAACAATTGCTCGCGGAGAGAGCAAAGTAGGTTCAAGGGCTAATTACTCGATGTTGGCTTTCGCGCACGTCGTATTCCCGGATTATGTGCCACCTTCTCTGTTTTTTTACCGACCCGATTGCGTCGGCCACTTACGCCGCCGCGATTACCGGATTCCAGCTTCGAGTGGTCGCCGATCGCTTTTCTCTTCATTCCATCGGCTTAACTTTTTTCTGTGATTTGAATGAGCTATCGGTACTTTTAAAACGTTGAAGGAGAATTCGGGCCTTTAAATAATAAAACGCAAAATTGTTTAGTAACGATTTTATTACTCGAATAGAATGAAATTCCGCATTATAAGTATGCATAACGTAAATGTCTGACTTGACACCGTCATACTCTACTTCGATTGTAAAGCAGAGACAATGGCCATTGAAAGTCAGAACGCATCAATTCAAAAATATGAAGCATTTCATTGAGTTCCATTTGCGGAGTCGAGAAAAGTCCCAAACAGTGCGTAAGGAAAAAATGAAGTAAACGCAGATTCCAGCATCGGGGTGAGAGCGCTGCGGGCCCAGAATAAAGGCGGGCACTCACGTCGACGAAAAAAAAAGTCGGAGCGCAGGAAGGAAGCAAGAATAAAGAAGCCTCTAATTAAGGCACTGCCGCGAGAGCGCTGCGAGGGCAAACAAGCGCTGAAAAAATTATTGGAGAAAGTCCTCGCGTGCAGGCGCGCTGAGAGGTCGCTCTTTCCCTCTCTCTCTCCTCTCTCTCGCGCTGTGTGCACGGCTCGCTCCGGGAAAAGCTCTCGCGGCCTGAAAAATATATCGCTCCGGCGGGCTTTTGCGCGTAGGCGCGCAAGCTCCCGTTGTTACGAGAACTGCCGGAGGCGCGTGCACCTGCAGTTCCTCTTGCGCCGCCCTTTATAGAAACTACTGCAGGCCTCGGGAGGAGCCCCGAGCTCCGCGCTCGAGATACGAGATTTTTTTTTAACGGAAAGGGGGGGATTTTCACCTGATTAGCGAGTACAGCAGATGCAGATTTTACCGGGAGTCGTAAATTCCTGGAACGCGGATCGCGGTGGGTGTAGGCCATTAAGGGTTTGCATAAGAGTAAACGCAATTTGCGGATATTAAAAGGCGAATATCGGATGGCGGTATCTTCTCTTTTTCAGAGCGAATAATTAACATAATTATTTTCCCGACGAAGCCAGCGTGTAGCACAACTTCAAAAGTGCGCTCTCGGGTCGATATTATAGTGCGGCGAAAATGATCTTGCTTGCGATGAAAATGCCATTACCTGAGCTTGCATGCTTGCGCAAAATTGATTACGTTCAAAAATTTGAACGCACTCCAGGGTTATTAAAATGTTTGAAAAACTTTAATGCGTTTTCGTTCAATGAAGAGACTGCGGTGAAAATAAAATATTCAGGTCCAGTTGTCAATTTGAAAAATCCCTAAAAACATTAGCTATGAATAATATAGGCATCGAAGGCCGATGCTCTAGAAAAAAAGAGTCGACAAGCTAAAAATAGATCCAACAGCGAAGTAATTAAAAAAAAGATGCACGGGCAAAAAGTTATCCCTTGTTTACGTATAATCAATTGTACAATAATTAAAGCGGGAGCATCGCGCCCACTCGTCGGTGGATAGCATCTTCATTGAACGTCGAAATCGACGCTCTTTTGCGCCCTTATCTGCCGGAGAGTGAATCAACGAATGCGCGAGTTCTCGTTTTAGAAGCGAAGCGAGCCCTTCAAACGCGCCGTTATACCGAAGGGTTAGAGTGCCGGTGCACGTAAGGGGGCGAGCATAACGCCTCAGTTGGCTTTTATCTGTTCAGAGACGGGGAAAAAAGACAGGCTTGCGCGCGTTGTAAAAATTGCGTTAAAAACGGGCAGAAGGAAGTAGTAAAGTAAAAGGGAAAATGAGAGAAAGGGAGAGGAAAGGAAACGAATGGAAATTGGGCACGTGGCGAAAGAGGGAGGAGCAGCGAAAAGGCAAAAGGCAAAAGTCTCACCCTCGCAGATGTATCCCTGCTGCATGATGCCCCAGAGCCTGTCGGTGCAGCTGTGGCAGTAGGTCGGCTTGTGGAAGGTCTTTTTGGCGAAGGTGTGCCCGTGGCAGGGCCTGGGCGCCCCCTCGGGCCCGGGCGTCGCCATGGCCCCTCCGGCTGCCGCAGCACCAGCAAGGGGTCCGCTGCTGCTGCCGCCGCGGCGCCACTCGCCGCGCCAGATCTTCACCGTGAGGCCGCTTCTGTCAGCCGGGCAGCCGCCGGCGCCAGTCGCCTTGACTGTCTGCCCTTCGTCGTCCCGGTCGTCCGGTGCTACGGCCGCGCCTCCGTCTCCTCAGGCCTCCCTCATCCCGCATCCTCTCCCGGGCTCCGGGCTGCCTCGTCGGCTCGTCTGGCGCTGCTCCTGGTGCTGCTGCGAGACGGCGGCCCTCAGGCCCCTCAGGCCGCTCAGGCGGACGCCCGGCAACTACGTGATCTCGGAGTAGCCGCAGGCGAGCGACATCGCGACGAGCTGGCCCTCGGCGAGCAAGAAGCAGCAGCAGCAGCAGCCGGCGGTGCGGCCCGCTCCCCCGAGTGCTCCCCCGCTGCGCAGCCAAGCTCAAGGCAGGGCCCGCCGCGCCGGACGAGTGCAGGGCTGGCGCCGCTCAGGCCGCGCTGGATCCCTCCGGCCGCGTGCCTCGGCCGCATATCCGCGGCTGCACGCGGGCCCCCGTCCGCCTCCGCCGCCTCCGCCGCCGCCGCCCCCCACCGCCTGCCGTGCCACCAAGAGCCGCCGAGATCGCTGCCGCGACGCTGCGCTGCTTCCCGCGCGCAAGCGCTGCGCTCGCCCGAGCTGCTGTGGCCCGCGCTGTGTCGTCTGGACTCGGCTGGACTCGGCCCGAGCGCCGATCAGCGGCCCCCGGCCCGCGTGCACGGCGAGCCGCGCGTCAGAGCAAGGAGGCTACGCCGAGCGCCCAGCGGGGCTGGCATGGCTACCCGCCCGAGGCCGCCAGCGGACGTCCCGGGGCAGCGGCGCCGAACTCTCCCCCTCCCTCGGGCCGGGGGCACGCAAGCGCGCGGCCTCCGGAGAGCCAAGCTCCGCCTGTGGCCCCGGGGGGACCGCGGACTGGGTCGACACCTGCCGCCGAAGCCGCCGCCGAAGCCGCCACCGCTTCCTGTGCTGCAGCCGACTCTGGACCCTGCTGGATCACACGCGAGGCGAGCACGCCGTCAGTCGACTGTGAAATGCGGCGCGCGAGCGCCGAGGGGGTCGGGGAGCGAGGGGACGCGCGCCTGCGCCGGGGTGCCGGACGCGCACACCGCTTTCCCAAAGCCCGAGTTTCCGTGGCCTCCTGCCCCGGCAGCGCTGGGCGCGCGGCCACTTTTTTTTACGAGGCCCGAGGGGCGCGGAGCCGCGGAATCCGACACGCAGCGCGAGAGCCGCGAGAGGGCCGGGGGGAGCGCGAGAGAGACAGGGAGCATCGATTCGCGCGGCAGACTGTTACTACTCGCGCTCGTGCTCGCGAACCTCCCGCCGTCGCCGATCCTAATCTCCCGAGCCCGTTCCGCGCGCCGATCGATGCCACGAGCGCGGCGCTCCTCGCTTTATCAGCCGGCGGATCACCTCACTGGCGGTGGCGGCAGTCACTGAGCACGAGGACACTGGGCCGCGACGTCCGCGCACCCTCGGCTGGAGGCCTGGGAGATGCCCGCGCGTACCGCACTGTGGGAATCAATAACGCGCCGTGCGCGCGTAGGATCGCCGGAGTCCGGAATCGGGAAGGACGATCAACCGCCTATCGGGGCTCCACTGGCCGAGGCGGGGCGTCGAGAGCCGCCTCCTCGGCAGGGGCGTCGACGTCGTTACGCTTAGACCCTCGCTCTACCTCTTTCCCTCTCCGCCTCGCCTCCTGTCCCTAGCGGGTGTCTACCTTGCGGCTCGTCTGGCTGGACTCTCGCGGGGCTGCGCTCGTGCGCGCGCTCGCCGAGGGGGGAGCAGCAGCCGCGCCGAAGTCGATCAGCGCTCCTCCTCCGCCTGCAGCAGCAGCACCGCCGCCTCCTCCTCGTCGTCGTCGTCCTCCTCGTCCTCGTCGTGGTCGTCGTCGGGCTCGGCTGACGCTCGCGGGACTGCGTACCAAACGCGGCGGGCGCGCGCGCCAGAGTCTGTACGGCCGCGGCTGAGCGCGAGCGCCGTCCACCGCGCACGGGCGTATTATATTTAGGCGGACGAAGCGAGCGCGCCCGTCGGGCCGCAGTGCGAGGGAGGGAGATAAAAATAGAGGGAGCGAGAGGAGAGGTGCGCGCGCGCTTATAAATAAAGATAGCGGCGGCGAGTGCGCCGGCGCGGCGCTATGACGTCACCCCGAGTAGCGGAGCCAGCTCCGACAGCGGCGAGATATCGAGTCCCTTCTTTTCGCTCCCTCGGGCGGACGGAGCGCACGCTGACGGCCGCCCCATCGCGCCGCTACGTACACACCCCCCTCCCCCGGCTCTCCGGCAAGGGCCAGCGCGCGCGCGTGACACTGCGTTTCGATCGCTTTTTTCGCCCGTAGCCGCAGCCGCGTGCTGCGTGCACGCGCAGCACGCGCTCGAGGCGTCGATGAGGCTCGATCGACTCGCGCCCAACGCTCCCTCGCTTCTTTTTCCTCGGGATGCTGCCGAAGCGCAGGTTTTTCGCCTTTTCATTGCTCACCTACCCCCTCGAAACTCTGCATCTCCTGCTGCACTGAGTTTCCTTCGATTCCGTTTCGTTCGCTCGCCTTGGAAATCTGGCCGTGCTCTCATTTTTTCTGGCGATGCGACGTGGGGAAAGAATTGCGGAAGTATTAAGTCATCCCACCGACATTAATTAAACTGATAGCGGGTACTTGCTGTAAGGGGAAAGCCAATAATTTCTCGGCGGGGATGATGGAAAAATAAGGGATCTCTTTTTTCAGTTTTTTTTAGTTAAAAGTAAATTTACTTTAAGAGAAAAGAGGCTCGTCCAATCGTACGGGCCGTGCGGCACGGCTCGGCCGGACATTTGAAAAACGAGCTGGTATTAAGGGTGAAAAACAAAATTAATACAAAATACAAAGGGAATTCGGTGAAAAGAAGCCACGAGCGGGAATCGTCCGTGGGCATATCTCGCGCGAGGCGTAAACGAGCCCCGATCACGGAAGGACCTCGTAAAAATGGAAATAAACGCGGAGGAGACACGCATACGTACGCGCGCGCGCATGCCGATGATTATCGTCGCGCGCTCCTCGATCCTCAGCTCGCCGAGAGATGGATTCACGAAAAATTGACCCCGGGAAAATTATGGTGCCCCCTCGGACAAGCTCCATTCGATCGCGACTTACCCGTGGCCGCTCGTTTTCTCCTTGCCACCTTCATTTTCTTTTCCCGAACCTTTTTTTATTTCACTTTTATTTACAATTCAGTTTTATTTACATCGTTATTGCAGCGGCTGGAGGCTCTTGCGATCGAGTCGCTGGCTGGCGGCAGTGTAAGGTCAAAGGAATGTTGCCCATTGACAACTGGCTGACCAGCGCCTGTTTGTCACTACTCACGAACGCCCGGTCCTCGGCCCAGTGGAAATATCCGGCTCCTGTCGGACCTAACTTCCTCACCAATGCGCGAGATTAATACAATCGTTGAAAGTCAATAAATTTAGAAATTATTTTCTTACCCATCGCTTTTGATTAATTATCGAAACAGCCTAATTTATTTTATCTGAAAACACCACTACTTCGGAATATACTTAATCTACGCTACGACAGCCTTCGTGGTGAAGAAGCAATCACTCGGTCGCGTCACGAGTCTGAAATTATAACATAAAATTTTTTGTTGCTTTCGATAAACATTAAAATTAATGTCTTGGGTAAATTCATGCTGCAATTCAAATCACTCAAAAACGCATTAGCGATCGTGCTCACTCTGCATTACATTTTTGCGATGTTAGTATATTATCTGAAAAATCAAGTAAATGTTCTCACCATGAGGGTTATGATCAGTAAGTATGCACTGGGGTCTTAAAAAAAAATTTTTTATTGTACATCGTTTATTTTTACAAAAAATTTATAAGGCTAGCTACGATGTCTAAGAACTATATAAAATCAAAATGCATTTACACGTCAGATTTTCGAATGAATAAATTCGATAAAGGTAGAAAGTAAAATGAAAAAATTTCTATATATTTTTTACGTATTTTACCATTGGCATATATTCTTTCATTACATGGACGGAGCATAAAGCATAATCTATCGTATAATAACGGGATTAATCGATTCATCATAGAATACAATCATCGATTTTCATAGAATACAATCTCCATACCGATAACGTGAATAACTAGAATGTTGGCATTCTCCTCTTCGTTTTCTTCCAAGTCTGAATAGATTTCAGAACGAACAAAATTACACGAACAAGCATGGCAAAAAAGCGTCACTCACAAACACAGCTCGTTTAATTCGCAACAATCTTCACCGACATTTAGAAAAAACTCTTTTTAAACTCTTTTCATTGGTCGTACAATAATAGGAATAATTGTGATTCTAATAGTAATAGCATCAATATCAATAATTCATAGTGTACAATAAAGGAATTAACTGTAGTTCCATAAAAGCTAACGACTAATGTCTGAACAAGCTAGAAAAAATGCGTAAAAACTATATAACTGGATGAAACAACTGATACACGCAACTGCAAGTTGAGGTATATAATAACGACTTTGTGAAATGCCTGAAAAAAAGTACTCCCTTGTCTAATACAATTGTGCGTGTGATCGTTGAATTTGTCCAAACGCCTACCTAGTAGAATATTCAAGAACAAATTTCTCAATCCGTTTCTGCTTTTACATTGCACATATGTAAACGTAGATGTGTATTTAATGCGCTCGATAGACATGCACAACTGCACTTTCGTGCAAGTAGGGGGAATGTAAAGAGATGAAAGAAGAAGGACAAAAGGAAAAAAAAGCACTCTCGAGACGACTTTTAGCGACAGTCGACACGCGCAAATAGTCTCTGGTCGACGCTACCCTTTTTCTCACGGAAGTTTTTGCGCTTAGACATTAATCTTAAGCGTTTACATCGATGTAAATACGCTGAATAATAAATCAACGCCTTACACGGTGTCGCGCGCGATCTACTTATGTTTCATTGTGGACAATTTTTTTTTTCCAAACTTTCTTTTACATTAAACTATCTAACCACGTTTCCTTTATGAAAAATCTTTTTGATTCTTACATGTGTTGATTCGCCATTGGACAGAGAAATTCAATGCTTTGAGTACATCGATATAATTAATACTAGATCAGCAAAAATATTGGAATCGAATTTATCACTTCGCGAGCGTAATAATACTTGTAGCACCTACTATTCGAGAAAAGAATTTCGAAAAAAATTGAGATTTCTACCGTAAAATAAAAAAAAAAATAAATTCAGTCGTCGTTCTAAAAATAGATAAAACATAAAGCATGCGTAGCAAACACAAATGAGACATCCGGAACGCCTTCGTTCGCACCGCGAAGGATTATACAATTTTTTAATACAGAATATATAGTCTTGCGAATATGCTTAATATCGAAAAAAACTGCTCTCCCTCTCTCTACTTTGTCTAAGCGTATAACTTTTTGATCCTCGATGTGCTGGCAGTCGACGAGAAGGGCGATCACAGATCGAAGAGAGCAGCGTGCTGATTGCGACCGAACGAGCTTATCCCAGTCCGTGGTCCTCGAAGAAGCCTTGCGGTGTCTCCTCCTGAAACATTGACGAACATTTTTCAATCGTTAGTTTATTTATTTCAACGTTGATTTTTTTTAATTAAGATAGCAAAGAAATTTGGGAAAAGTGTCCCTTCGTCAATGAAAAAAGGACGCTTTTCAGGTATGGCAAATATGAACAGGGATCAATTGAACTTTGATGCTGCACTCACATCGGACAACGTGTTAACTATGTACAACTTATGTATTATTGTATGTAGATATAACAGACACGTACCTACGTTTTCATTTTCAGACAAAGCTTATTAGTCTTCTCGATGCAGCTTCAAATGATGAACTGAACCCTTTTCATATGACACACATTGGCTTAAGCCCTTATATTATTTTACCCATTTGTGTTTTGTTAATGACACACTTAATTAAAAATAACAGTAAAGACAAAACAAACATGATAAACCAGTAGCCGATTTTATTTACTTATGGTTAGTCAAGTTTTTCTTCTCTAATTCGAAACAAAGCGTAGAATCGCGCAGCGGCGCGACGCTACAAATGATTTGTTTCGTCGGGAAAAAAATCTAAAGATAAATTAGTGATGGGTGTATAAAATACAAATAAATGCGCCAATGATTACACACATTTCACTTTTTCGTTTTAATTTTTAAAAGATTGCTTTATTACTGATTGATTCAAGGTGAGCGTGCTATCAGTGCATTCACATTGAGAATTGACATAGATTGCTAGTTTTTTTTTTTCATTTTTTTCTCCTTAACTAAGTTTCTTTCTATCGTGGGATATACATCAAGTACAGTAGTTTTGAGTACCGGACTAAAATTCGACTCGTCGTACACTAGTCATTTGTTATAAATATTCCTTTATTGCCGTAGATTAGTGCATTGGTTAAATAGACCTACGCTGTATCCTTATTGACTAAACATTTCAGGTCGACTAAAATATTTTTTTTTGCGTTATCATTATTTTCCTACGTTAACAAAATATATTACTTTTTTTTCGTTCTCGTTCTTCCTTCTTTACAGTGTATAAGTCACGCAGACGCATGTCGACGTTGGTACAAAAATATGGCAAGTCGGCGGTTCTGAGACGGTCCAGTCTTGTAAAAACGATATTAATTGTATCATAGACTTTTTTTATTTTGCAATTCGCTTGGCTTTTGCAATAAAAAACGAAAAAAAGAATTATTATACATCCTTTACACAGGCGACGCAATTAATTAACAAAATATACAAATATCGTCGTTTTCAAAAATTAAGCTTGTGTAAAAATGTGAAGATTTTTTCACAATATTGTGTTGTATGCACGGATTCCATCGCGGAAACAGCATATTTGCACACTTTATAAAATGCTTCAGGAATGATAAACCGAATGTCATATAATCATAAAAGATCACTGTTTTAAGAATAGTTAATAGCGATCGATGGCATGTTCGAGACATAATTTTTTTAGTTAGTAGAAGAAAAGTAAAAAACCTTTGAAATTCTACGTATTTTACGTATAATCACCTCACGTGGCTATCGTACAAACTAAACAAACTTAAGTTAAATGACAAAGAAATCTTACAAAAGTTACTTATGGCACACGGTATAAAATGCAAAGGGTCAATTCGCACCGGTAAAAAGTTAGACGAGACATCCATAGCACAAAAAGTTGGATAAAAATGCATTACGGAGCGCAACTGCAGAGTTGACAGTCTATAAAGGTAGCTCTCCTTAAATAGCCAAAGAAAAATGCACAAGTAAAAGAGTAAAAAAAAAATCGTAACAATCGTGAAGATTCGAAGCTGAAAAAGGGAAGCAGCGGTCCGAGCATAACCGGAGGGAAGAGAAGACGCTCGTAGGCGGCTCGCGAACAATCGATATGGATGGCGGTGGCGAGATCTCCTCGCCTCCCCCCGGAATCGACGGCGTTGCTCTCTCCGTGTGATAAGCGGGCAGATCGACCATGCAAAGAAAAGGCGGCGGGAGCACGTGGTGTGTGCGCGCGCGCGCTCCTGTCACACGGGGGCTGACCGAGAGGAGGGCCGACGTCGGCGCCAGGTGTGTGTGCACAGTCCAGCTCCTCTCGCGAGGCTCGCGCGACCTCCGGACCTCTACAAAAGACCTATCTCTCGCAGCGCACCCTCCACGGCTTCGTCCTTTCCAGAGAAACAAACACTCCTTCTTTAGCATCCGGCTGCCCTCTGGCTCTTTGGGTTATTGGGCGACCTTCGCTTTGCTTATCCGGATATTAAAATTAAATTTCGCTCTGCTTTGCGGCGCATTTTATGCACTTTTTATTGGATCTTTTATTTTTAAAAGTGCCGCGCCTTTTATCGAGCTAAAAATTAATTAGCGCGATTATAATTAATCGCTCGCGATGCGAATTCACTGGACAATGAATATACGGATGCACGTGTAGCGTGTATTCGTTAAATTAATAGATTTAAAATATCGCGAATTATTGATGTGTATATAGATATATAAATGCAGATTTGAATTTCCGGATAATTTACAGTCACGTATCCCGATTACGAATTCAAATAGATTCATATCTCGAATATCCGGATATGCAAATTTTCAGTGGCCCTAGTGTTGGATATTGCTCAAAAGTCACGTAAAATTGAATAAATGCGCAAAATGAATACGAACAAAAAAGTCGACTCATCAGAAAAACAAATTTTATCTTTTAAGCTTACACTCGACACTCAAGTAATTTATTTACTCGTATACGTAAATTTTTGCTGAACTGTTATCAGCGACCTTTTTTTTCTATTTTTTTCCTATTCAATTTTATATGACCTTGCGAGTGAAGGTAAATTTTGGAAAAATCGTCTGACGATAGGAACATATCGTAATTACACTGAATAAAATATAAAGGCAAGTGTGATAAAAAGAACGACACAGTGCATCGCTTCGAACTGTAATTCTACCAAGCAGAAATCGCTCATACACAGGACGCACAATATGTAGATGGAGTTTCAAAGCGCTGGTTAAAATTTGGTAAAAAGGCAATTTATTGTGTTTTCCAAAGAAAAAAAAATTAACGTATACATTTACATAGTTCAAAGTGGCCAAGAAGCACTTTCACGATCGACACAATTAATTAATTGTCTACCACAATATTATTACACAGGAAATCGTTATCAAATTTTATTTAACAAAAGCGTTCTACAATGTGCCACAGGATGACACAACGATAGGGGATTCAATTAAAATCTTAGAAAATTCGACTAGAAGAACTACTTTAACTACAAGACACACGTTATGTAAATACTGGGTTTTTCTAATAAATAAGGGGCAGACATTTTTCAAATGTAAAATTTATACAACAGTTAAAATAAAAATTTGGGCACCTAAAATTAAAAAAGATCGTAGATTAAGAATCTTATGAAATGTATTAAATATTTATTGAAAAAAATGTCTATTCCTTATTGCAAACAAAATGAAAAGTACAATGTACTATTAAATGACAAATTTGTACTTGGTTTTTTTAAGTACTCATGTAAGTGACAGCTTTTGTTCCTGAAAATACTGCTGCAACATTAAGGTACAACTTTGCCTACATTATCGCTAATAAAAGCTCTGCTAACAATTTCAAAAGACTGCAGTAACAATCGCGCAATTTGAGCCTGGCTCATGAGCTCCGGTGTTGCGTACCGATGGTTCAAACCAATTTTTCATTTAAGACGAGAATCGATCACCCGAATAACTCCGAAATTTAATAAAAAAACAAAAATTCTGTTTAAACAAAAATTAAAAATATTTGCAAGTAGTTAGTTATTATTTTTTTGTAAAGTACAAGTAAGGACTATGTATTCGTAAACCCATGCATTTTAACAGACAGTGTGAAAACAAATCGATACACAACACAACTTTTTCAGGCACAGTTAACAATGTACTCATAAAAATATTTAATTTTTTTCTATATTATGCTATGTATCATATAATTTGTTAGATTAATTTTTATAATTAATATTTAATAATTCTCTATTTTTGCTGTAAGGTAAATGTCCTGGCAGTATAAATAAGGCAAGATTTGATTTAAAATTCACTTAAACATTATTTAACATTTTAAAAAGTTTTCTAATAACATATAATAAGATTATTTACGTCATTTGTGCTATTAGACATTCACCTTATTTTGAGCATTTTGACTATATATTATGTCGTTATATTAATATTACAGGTAAGTATTTTTTATATATTATGCATGCTATATCAACAAATAACACAATCGCACACACAGGAAAACAATTCATATTAATATTTTGAAATTGTCACATTAAGTTATTTTATCCTGTTATGTGAGAGTGCTCGCCATGCAATTTCCAAGATTGCAGGTTATATAGGTACTTTACACAATATCTATGTGTTAGATATAAGACAAACATAAATTACCAAGGGGTAACAAAGACTGTGGATCACTTTGGCACATTTAAGTATCATGAAATGTCAAGTTGGAAAAACTATAAAATCATTTATAAAAATATATGTTAGGCACAATGTAATTTCTGGCATACCACATTTTTGATTGAGATACAATTGTATGCCTTATTGCATCAATTTTTGTACCAAAAAAAAGAGATCAGGTTTTTGTACTATTTTCACTTTAACTATCAATATTCGTTAGATCAGCAAATCAGAAAAAACTATTAAAAAATAGATAAATAAAAACTGACATTTGTGACAGTAACATCTAATGATTTTGATTTAACAATTTAACATAACAAATTAAAGTAATCTAAAGCCAGAATGATCCTATCGTCTGGGAAAGACAATTAAACAACAATCAATAAGACATATCACAACTCAATGGGAACATCCCCATAACTAACCTCCTGCAAAAGATCCTGTGCTGCTATAGCTTTAAGAACATTTTTCTTGCTGGTCTCTTGAATCTCACCACCAACCAACAATTCATCCAATATGAAATATGCCTTCTCAAAATTGAAAATTATATCCAATTCGCATACCTATTGAAAGAATAAATATGAATATAGCATCAATTCAAATCTTTTGTATATAGAGAAAAAGAAATAATTTTTAGTTTTATAAACTTACACTGCCAAAATATTTATCCAAAAGCTCTACATATCGATGAATAATCTCAAGCGTCAACAGCTCATTGTCATTCTGCTCAATTGCACAACAAAAATATAAACTTGCATATCTATTAAAAAAAATGAACTTTTAATACAATTCTAAATATTG
This sequence comes from Eurytoma californica, assembly GCA_035586675.1. Lineage (NCBI taxonomy): Eukaryota > Metazoa > Arthropoda > Insecta > Hymenoptera > Eurytomidae > Eurytoma > Eurytoma californica. Next base: position 27,456,127 of record JAXIUT010000009.1, on the reverse strand, counting down.
AGTCAAATGCAGAGAATAAAATAACCTTTATTAGGTACCTTTTGTAAACGACCTTCACGTCTTTCCATTCCAGAAAACTTGACATTTTCGGTTTTCTCGCAAGAATAGTTGTGATTAATTCTCGTGTTATTTTTTTCTTCAATTTGTCTGGATGTGCCACATACCATTTTTGCAATCGTAATTTGCCTTGGCGGCTGAATAACAGCATAAATTGCATCTGTAAAAGCACAAAGAATGCTTGAATCTCAAAGATTTTCAGAAAATCAGCTTCACTTGTGCATTATATTTACCATCTTGAATCAATTCCTTGACTTCTCAAAAGCTTTTATATTTCCGAAATCGTCTTACATCTAATGTACAAGTAATAGATAACAAAACTTATCAGTCTATGACTACTGCCACGAAGCACCACTCCGTCCGTCAGGAATGATGGCAGCCATCATGGAACATCCGTTCACAGAAGACGACATAACCTACTCTAAAACTACTACTGCAAGCTAATTCCTGCTCTGCTTCCTGTTCCCATGTTCCAGGCAGTCCAGAATTCAGGACAGAAATTTGGATGTTTTAATTGGCCCACTCTAGCACAGGAATCTAACGAGTGGGCGTGGCTACTATTATACAGCTAAACAACTTGGCGACCACAAGCTGCAGTTTAACGTTGCCGGCTGCACTGGCAGACTGGCTTAGAAAACGAATTGTATGTTCATACTGTGCTAAGTTGCGACTTACAGTATTTAATATTTACAATACTGGCCGTCATGGCTCATGGCTACAAATGTTAGTTTTCAATACTTTAAATTTCCAACAAAATGTAACGAATATTTTCACTTAAAAAATGATACTTTGATATTAAAATTTGGTTTCATTTATTATTGGTTCGATTATACAAAATTTCAATTATAAGTTAATACCAAGATAATTTACATTTTTTTACAAAATATTGTTGTTCTATTTAATCAATATATATTTAAACAATCAACAAAAACTATTATATTTACTTAATCATATATACTCCATGTTAAAATGAAAAACTAAGATTTTCAAAGTATATTGTTTCAATGTAAGCATAAAATATTTATAGTTATATTTAAGTTTTTTAAAAACTTTATTACTTTTTTTTCAAAGCTTTATTTTTTCGACATTTGTAATAAATTTTTTATTATTTATCTACACAAATATTGAATTAATTTACTGTATGCAATGCATACAATGAATTAAATAATAATACCAACTGTACATGTCGTAATTTTGGTATTCTTCTTCATTTACAAAAGTTTTTATTCAGTGTAACTGAATTCATTGCTTTGAATTTTTTTGTGTAAGTAACTTGATGTTATCATTAATATAATTTGCTCTTGTGACAAGTTTATCTTTAAGGTTCACTTTTGAGTATGGTATCAGCAATACTTTATATCCTTGATGTTCTAACAATTTTCTATACAATTTTATAGGTCCTTTAACTTCATTTATACCTCGACAGTGTTCATGATAAGCACAACTCAGAATTGCTATCCTGTTTACTTGTTTCTCTTCTTTTTCTAAGGGATTAACAGCTAAAGGTGTGCATTTGTTATCTACACAAAACTCAGCATCTAAAATGAAGAATTAATAAAATAAATAAATTCATATTTAAAATTATTTGATATCAAATACTCTAATTGACTTTAATTTTCAAATTTGAATTACCTATTAAAAATCCCATGTTGGTATTAACATTGATATTTAAATACCTTGCATCCGATGGTAATAATATTTTTAACGCACTTATTATAGAATTTGATAGTTCTGATTTTTCTTTTGTTCTCATTATTACTGTATTAAATAATTTTGAGTCTTCAGGTAACAGTGATCCTGAAAGAATAATTATATAGTAAGTAGAAAAACTTTGTAAAGAGTTAATTATGCTTAGCAATTTTATATACCTTTATATTCTGAACATAAAAGACGTGCTGCTGCATTAACATTTAATAATTTTAATGCTTTTGGTATTGATGGCAAGGCATCATTATCTAAAAAAATGATTATTATAATTTCTGTGAAATAATTGTTATGTTAGTAATAAATAAATTCAACGTACCTAATAAACGGTTAACAAAACCATTATTTAAAACTGATTCGTAATGATTACAGTCAGCTTCATTTAAAATAGTTAAAGCCCAAACAATATCCAGCCATTCACTACTCTCACACATGTCACCTTCTTTCAAAGGTTTTATTACACACTGCACAGAATAATGAGAACATTTTTATTAATTTCTTATAAAAGTGTGATAAAGATATTTTTTAGTTTACCTTGAATAGTTCACTGAAATTTTTTGGAGTATATCCTACAAAAGCTAATGTCATTAATAAACTATTTACTTCTTGGGGCCTTATAAGACCTTTACGATTAACAATCCATGTTGATGCTAAATCGAGTACTTCTTCATTTCGATAACGCAACAAACCCATTGATGTTAATATTGATCCCATAACAGCATCACCAGTGTTTTGAGGAATAACTTTGACCAAATCTTTGCAGATTTTATCTATCAATGCCTGTAAAAGTAATTTTAATTATGTATTTATTTAACTGATAAGTGAAATTGAAAAATACATTTTAAATATTATTTACTTCATCGTAAAAAGTAAGCACAGCCATACTATATAAAATATCTGCTAATTGTTTTATATTTAGTTCTTCTTTTAAAGATACCAATTTCTTTGCTATATTTTGTAACAATGGTGCAGATCTTTTTTGTTGACTTGATAATGCTGTTAATATCTAAAATCAAAAAAATATAAATAAAATTTTATTAAAAAATAAAAATTCAGTTAGCTTAGAATAGATATAAAATAATGAAATAATTCTTACTTTAATCATTCCTTTAGAATCAAGATTTTCAATCACTTTACTTGTTTTATCAACCTTCAAAATTCCTTCTAAATTATCATCAAACTCTTTCCGATTCCTGAGGGATGATACTGTCGTTGATCTACTGATACCCACCATTTTACAAACTTTTATATATCTAGAATCCTTTTCAATATTGTTCATTTTGATTTTACCAGTTGCCATCCAATTACATAGTACATATATAACAGTAGATGCATTTTGTTCATCAAACTTAGTGTCATTAGAAACATCTAACAACTCATCTACAGTAGTAGCAGAATTTATCTTCTTATTAAGTTCTGTCCTTTTTTCTGGCCAAGTTTCTATGAGATTTGGTTTATGCAATAAACTTTTAAATGCTGCTGTGATGAGTGATCTATTCCTTAAAGTTTTGGGCTTTTCATTTTTCTTCTCTTGCTTATCAACAACATTTTCATTTTTTTCGAATTTTTCATCCTGCAATGATAAAGGCTGATTAAACAATCAGCAAAGGTTCTTTCAATAAAAAAAGTTGTGAATAGATTTGAAGAATTATTTAAAAAATGGTGCACATCTAAATAAAAATAACGATAGGAAATGGTTAAACAATTTAAAAATAAAGTGTAATGAAGACATAATCACCTTGGGACTTTCTGTTGCTGGATTGGGACTAGCTGCCACTGAACTAGCGGACAGCAAATGCTGGGCACTGATCCACCAGGAGGCTCGTGGGGTTATCCTTACCGTGGCATTCGACAATGTTCCGCCGAGTTGCAACATTGCCATCAAACTACAAAAGACGATATTTATATAATCAGAAGCACATGAAGAGCAGAATGCACTCGGCGGGGTACCGCTCGATCTCTTATACTATCACCTATTTGTTCGACTGTTTAATTCCGCACGCTCGCAGCTTGCCTGCCTGCCGCTTCTGTCGGGTATATACCTGTTCCGCGCGACCAAACTTTAATTCTCGGTCAGTTTTAATTTCTGTTTTCGGCGACAGGATACATATTTAGGTTGGGCGAACCATGCGCGGTGCACCCGGCCATAGGTTAGGCAAAAAGAGGTAAGACAGACCAAGAGACGCAAGCGCCGAGCGCGTCGATTTGACGAAGAACTCGCGGCGCGCGCACGTGCCGCTCCGTTATTTAGGAATGTGAACTCATCATATTCATCCGACTCCCAAATAATAGCTAAATACATATGTATATTTATAGAGCTTTACTTATAATAAAACTCATATTTTGATTAATATTCATCATGTGGAGGGTTCGCAAAATGTACACCATTTTTTTAAACATCATACTTTATTTTAAATATGAATGTATAGGAGTAAGAAAATTCATTATTCTATAATATACATTTAGTCTACAGAATTAAAACATATGTAATACTCTATTCATTTTACAAATGCTCACTATACATAAGATGGAAAATGTATTTTTTTCGTTTTCACATGACTTTTCTTAAAAAAAAAAGTAAAAGAAGAAACTAAACTAAATTAATATTGTTCTAATAATTTCCACGGAATCCACCTCGTCCACGGAAACCACCTCCCCCGCCTCTGCCGTACCCTCCCCTAAATCCTCCTCTAAATCCTCCACCGAAGTTGTTGCCGCGGAAACCACCGCCACCGCCTTCTCGATTTCCTACGTCCATGTGCATCAACTTTGGTGGCGGACCTCCGTCGCCGTTGTTGCGCGGGCCCATTCCAGTCGAGTGACCTCTTGGAGGTCTTCTAGATACGAATCCACCTCCGGTGATTGGTTCCATACCAAATCGACATGCATTCATACTGCACAGACTTCTTACCAGACTCAAAATCTGCAAAAAATAAATTATATTTGGTTTTATATTGGGAATGACGTTCAACATTATTATAAAGGAGAAAATGTATTGTAAATTTACCTTTTCGTCTAGAGGACTTAATTCTAGAATGGTTTCGGGATCTTTGGAGGCTTTGACAACTAGACCTTCTAATGCAGGTCGTAAAGCGACAATCGCTGCGGCGTGTTCAGGATTCATATCGATGTTTACCCAGTTGTCCAACCTAATAAGGTTGTCTATAAACTCTACTTTGCGAGAGCCAAATAACAGTAAATGTAAGGGAGACACCATTGTCATTTGTTTGCAAGATACTGCTCTAGTTCGAATCTATAAGATGAAAACGAAAATTAAATAAAGCGTTACAATAAGATATGATTTACAGTATATCGAGTGCTTATATGTTTTACCTTTTCTCCAAAGACGAAGAATGGGAATGGGAAGTTTTGTTCAAAGTTGCTACAGTTAACGGATGTTTTGTGAATCAGAGCAGCCTTAGACTCTGTAGTCAACACTTTCCTTTTTTCTTTGTGATAGCAAACGTTTGGATAAAGACCCATGCAAAGCAAAGCTGTAATTGTGTCTAAACGAACATCCGCACCAGCTTGATAATTCAAGGGCGTAGGACAAAGAGTCTCTTCCGGAAATCCGGCACTGGTTAGAAGTGCCTGCAATTGGTGCTATAACAAATTTTCACTTTAATATTTTTGATAAAAGTACTTTCTTCAAAAAGAGATGTATTCAATTCTTACCTTTGCCTCCCACGTTACTCGCAGAGTAGGCAGACTCAAATTTTTAGATTCACAGAAGGCATTTTCAGCGTACTCGCCACCAGTACGTGCTTCTTCCCAACATTGGAAAACATGCAGCATAGCTACATGATCACTGTATCGAGCTCCAGCAAACCATTTTTGTTGAGCCGAAAGTCGGCGGACATCTGGACCCATATTGTAAACTTCCGGGAATGTTGAACTGTTGGCAGCCATAGTTGAGAGTGCATCGCCCACACGGAACATACACCCGAGAATCATCATTTTACCCAATCTCGGCTCAATCGGCAGGCGAGCGAGAATCTTACCCAATGGTGTTAGTTCATCATTCTTATCTAAACACTTCATCTCTAAACAAAAATTTTTTTAGTAAATATCTATGACTATTATACAGTGTTTAAATTACATTGTAAATAACAAGCTCTACCTCTTAATAAGACTTCAGCTTCAATTACAGCATCAATAGGTGGGGGTTCAATAGCTTTAGACAAAAATTGACCAATGCTTCCAAGTCTAAGTAATTTGATACTAAGCGCCAATTCGTGCAGAGGTGTTCGGAACATTTCGGGTGTCATATGCTCATCCATTTTTTCAAACCGGGCTTTTGAGCACAAATGGAAACAGAATCCTGGTCGCACACGACCTGCTCGACCTTTCCTCTGTTCAAGATTCGTTTTGCTAGCCCATACTGTTGCATAATTCGTCATGTTATTATGTGATGTGAAGAGCTTCATTTTAGCTTTGCAGGAGTCAATGACGTAAACGACATCGTCAATAGTAATGGATGTCTCGGCAATATTTGTTGCTAGAATGATTTTGGTTTTACCAGGTGGTACTGGATCGAACACCCTGCGCTGATCTTCTCGCGGAAGCTGCGAATGCAGCGGAATAATCACGTATTCATGACTTCCAAAGAGTGGATGCTGTTGAAGATGCTTCATCAATGCGAATATCAAATTCCAACCTGGAAGAAAGACTAAAACCGCACCGGGAATAGCCTGATCTTTAATATATCTCAACAGAGCTTCTATAAGTTCAAAGCTGATTTCTTTCTCAGTGAGCATAGACATAGAGTTCCTTGTTTGAATGCTAAGATAAAAAATATTTTGAATTAATCATAATTATTAAATAGCAAATCAACAAAATCGCGTAAAGTTTATTTTACCTGTACTTATCATTAACAACTCTGTTCATATTTTCTTCAAATTCTTCCTTTTCTATTGCAGACTCATCTGGATCACGACTCTTCCGTTTCTTGGAATCTGCAGGTGGCACGAATTTAGTCATCTCAATAGAGTCTTCCAAGAAGTACTCCTGGACAGGATAAGATCTACCCGGAATTTCGATCACTGGGCAATTGTTGAAGTACTGACTGAAAAGGCTAGTGTCTATAGTTGCAGACATAAGAATAATTCTTAAATCTGGATACAAGTGAATCATATCCCTGAGCACGACCATGATGAAGTCCGAATTAACGTCGCGCTCGTGAATCTCATCGACTATCACGTGAGAAACTCCTCTCAAGCCACCCTCTAAAAAATTTTAAATTAATGTCTGCTTTCGTTTTTATTGATTTATTTATAAATAATAATTTACTCATTACATACCTAATTTTCTCAAAAGTACACCCACAGTACAAAACATGATGCTGCCATACGGTCTGGGTAAACAAGATTCGAAACGAACAGAGTATCCCACACTCTGCCCTAGTGGTTCGCATCTTTCCACAGCTATGCGGTCAGATACAGAAACAGCAGAGATTCTTCTAGGTTGAGTAACAGCAATGGAGCAGTAAGCACCTTGCCCAGTGGCAATATAATCGTCTAGAATGAACTGACAAACTTGTGTAGTTTTACCACAGCCTGTGTTACCACGGATAATAACGACTGGGTTCTCATTAATTGCGTTCATTATTTCATTCTTCATAGAAAACACTGGTAATTTTGATCTAGCTTTAAGACTTTGCTGTAATTCAACACTTTGCTGCATTCGGTCTCTGGCCTCTTTCATGATATCGTCAGAGAGCTGTTCTAAAGACATTGTTGCCAGAGGGCCCTCATCAATATTGCACCCAGTCCAAGGATTCCAATTTTGTTGAGGTGGAGACCAACTAACTACTCCAGCTGGCTGAGGCTTCGATAAAATAAAATCTTCAAGAACATGATCTGTAACTAAAGAAACTCCTTGACTGCTTTCATTTCCTTCTGGTTTCTTGCAAGGCTATAAAAAAACAATTTCATAATTTACTTAAAAATGTAAAATATTAATAATTGATGTGTTTCTTGTAAAGAATATTAACCTCATTAACATTGATTGGTTTTATTTGCAAGCTATCTAAGACCGAATATATTTCATCTGCTAGTTCAGGAGAAATCTTTACTGTGTATGGCTGCAATTGATCACTTTCTTTTCTCGTTTTTAAAGTTCCAGTGTATGCTTCTATGACTCCCAAATGATAAAGTTGTCTCACCAAGGAAAGAGCGCAACTTTTTGAAGCAGTCTGTTTGTTAGATCCAGTTTCACGACCAGTAATAGCTATAACAAATTTTTTGTTAAATACACCTCCAAAAACATTTTTATGTTAAAAAATTTTAAAAGTTTCTTACTTCTTCCAAGCTGTTTCACATAGAAAGACATTTCAGCCATAAAGCTCCTAAAAATTTTAATTTTTGATATAAAATTTAATTTACAAAATGTATATTCAAATTAAAAAATCAAGCAAATTTGTTAGAAATTAGAAAAGCCAATAAATTATGAAAGAGATTGAAACTTACCACATTCCAATTTATCCAAGACCAATTTGGAGCACACAGTTTATATATATATATATCTGTAAAAAAGTAGCACCAAAACTATTATTGAATCAACTCAATAAAAGCTTTGGTTATACAGATGCAGCTATAGAACTATCAGAAGTACCAATTTCAACATTGAAGTCCACCGAAAATAAAATTTTTCAATGGGTTTCAGTATTACATAGGTAACTTTCGACATTCTGAAATATGTCGTCTGGTTACTGTTTTCCCTTTTATTGATTTGGTGTTGTACTCCAAATTGGTCTCGTTTAAAGTTAAAATATAACTAAATAATTATTTTATAGGTATGAGCTTTGAAAAGTTCACCAAGAATAAGATATTTCATTCATAGTAAACTTTTCTAAAAATATAAGCAATTACTAATAAAATCTACATTATTTTCAATATAATTTAAAATACAACATAAAAAGTTGTTTTGTGAAAAAGTATACCTAGTATGATCCGGACCAACTGGTGTATATTTATAGTCTGTATTAATTTTATTAATCTGCATAAATTGATGAAGTTTGGACTTTGCATTTTCAATAGTCCAGTTTCCATGAATTCCAGAGTTGACATCAACATCTTCAGCTTCCTCAACTCTCTTTTGGTCAGCCAATCTGTCCATGTAAGTATAGTTATCTCCACCTCTTTCATTATAAGGTCTGTAAGCTTGACCAATATCATTTGGTCCCATGCCATCTCTGAACACTGGTCTTGATGTGTTAATATTTCCTACTTGACCAGATGTTTCGGGTCCTGAAGATGAGGGCATACTTAAATCAGCTGGTACATCTTTAGCATTTATTTTTCCAATGCGAACAAGATAGTTGACGAAATCTCGAGAAGCATTTCCTTGTGCATCCTTTTTAGTTGTCGAATTACCAACGGCAACATAGTCATAGCCATTTACTCTTAATTCGCAAAGAAAACGCTGTCTATGTTTCGGACCTGCATAATAAAAGGAAAAATTAATTTTTTTTTATTTTAAAATTTATTTTAAAATACCTAATGTTGACATTCGCGTGCGATATTTTTTTTTCACGTATGCGATTACGACCGACGGTACAATCTACAATTAATTTAATTACGAAGGTAGCGTACCTACACCGATTCACACGTAAACATTCTTTTGCGGTGTATTTCGAAGTACATAATTATTTTTCACAAAGTAAAAAATTATTGTTACGATGGAAAATTCTTTTTCTTTTGATAATTCGCGGCCTTTAAAATGAACAATTATTATTTTTTACGTAGCAAGTACAATTTTCTGATACGCAATGAATGCTGGGCTACGATCAATAGAATGCAGTAATGCATAAAAACATGGCTGAACTACTCACCAGTTGGCCGGACTTCGAACGCTGGTTCTGTTGTATTTTTTGCACACCACTGGTGCATGAACGCCTTTATGTCTCCCATTTCTGCGTTAAATTATAATTGCGACTGTTGTGAGAAAATTTACTCTTTGTTAGCAAACAAAACGTTCTCGACAAGAAAGTGAATGGGTGAGCACGCACGCACCAACGTCTAGCCACGCCACTCGCCAAGTGCCGACAAGCGACCGGAAATAACCGTGGGGATACTGCTGATGGCATTAATATAGATGGCGTGGAAAACCGGAAGTGCTTTAAGTGATCATAATGCACTATTTACAAATTTTGTAACAAAATTAATAAAATAATTAATACATTGAAGTGTAATTATTTTATTAGTTATTTAATAAGAATTTAATAAAGATGGTGATAATATATTGAAGTGGAATAACTAAGTCAAACTAGCGGATAAAATAATTTATATTTAATGTCATGAATTTATTGGTAAAAATATTGGAATATTTACAAGATTTGTGACAAATGGTTTATTGAAAAAGTATTTTTATTCTTAATTTAATTTTGACAAATATAGAATATGTATAAACTCAAGTAACTTAGAATATATTACTTTAAAATATAACAAAATTAACCATTATAAACCATTTTGACAGTTCAATATATAATAATACAATACAAACACTTTATTATGTACATATATTTTTCATGTGCAACCCACACCCCACTTATTTATTTTATGTTGAGCTTAAAATTTCATTTCTGGCATCTGACATGACGTCTAAGGCATTTTTTTGAATTAAATTTTCAGCAACGTCTTTTCCTAGCTGCTCTGCACCATGCAGACTTATGGCGCTGAAACTTCCTGGTAATACACCACAATAAGTCTGTGGCTCTCTATAAGGACACTTTTTGGGTGGCTCTCCGTCATCATTAGGTATGTACAATTTACACTTAAGAGAATCTTTAATTAAAGTTTTACCATTGAGAGATAAAACAGCACCTGTCAAAGTCATTTCTTTATTTTCTAATAAAGAGCAAACACCAACCGGAGCTGAACATCCACCACCTAAATGTTTCAGAAAAGACCGTTCTGATACACATGTCAATGTAGTTTCTAAATGATTCAAAGGTTCCAAGAGTGGTAATACTCTTGGATCTACTTCACGACACTCCACTGCTAAAGCTCCTTGACCGACAGCATAAAGAGTATCTTCAGATTCCAAATACTGACTTATTCTATCATTTAGATCCATTCGTTTCAGCCCTGCAACAGCTAATATAATGGCAGCAAAATTTCCTTTTTCATCATCCAATTTTTTAAATCTAGTGTTTAAATTTCCTCTTATAGTTTCAACCTTTAAATGTGGCATATTTCTTGCTAAATATGCAGATCTACGGAGTGAACTAGTGCCAACTACACTACCAGGAGGTAAAGTTTCCAAAGTAAAATTACTAAAAGCTTTTGACATTACTACAGCATCACGTGGATCTTCTCGTTCAAGAATTGCACCAATAGCCAAACCTTCACGTAATGTAGTCGGTAAATCTTTCAATGAATGAACTAGGAAATCTACACGATTATTTTCTAGGGCATTCTCCAACTCCTCAGTAAATAAGGACTTTTCTCCAATTTTTGGCAGTGCTATATCTAGAATCTTGTCTCCTTTAGTATTCATGGTAATTATTTTAAATTCCTTGTCTGGATTGCGATCCTTTAAACACTTGATGACATATTCAGTCTGAATTAGGGCTAGTTGACTTTTTCGGGATCCAACCCGAAACACATTTTGTTCATTTGTTGCCATTGTTACTCAACTATCCTGGAACAAAAAAATTTTGGAACACTTAAAAATTTAGGTCAGTGATGATGGGCAAGTCTGCACTCTAAGTGTCAAATTATATCACAAGTGACGTGCAATATGGCCAAAAGGTATTTCGTAATCACCTCACGTACTCCTTTAAGAAAATAAAAAAAGATAAGATAATCCGTTGTCATAATGAAAACACACGCATTATGCACGAACAAATATTTCTACTAGAACTACACTACGTAAACTAAATACTATTTACAAATAAAAAATCGGGATTAATCTTTGGCAAAACGTTACTCTTGGACTGAAGCACTCATTCGACATTTTTTTATCTCTAGCCTACACTTTAATATTTCTAGTCATCGTGATGCTTGATATTTACCATGAAAATTCCTCCAACACTAATTATTTTACATTTTCCTCAGTCATCACGGATCTTCCGTAACTCCGTGCCTTATCAAAACCATCTTTATCACTTTCTACGGAAATTAGTGGCGCTCCAACTCTAAGGAAACATTCTCTCAACTAAATTCATTGACGTCCAAACCACGTGACGTGATCTTAAGACAATGTGGCGGGAGAATATAAATTCTTATAAAAATAATCAAATGGAAAATTCAATCAAAAAACTTGTTTAGACTAATTAAATATATTTTTCACAAAGTTCAACTGCTAGAAATTTTAAACACAAAATCTTTCCGTTTGGTAAATATAAAGTAGTACAAAAATTTCAGAGTTGAATAAATGTGCACATTGACGGGGTGGTAACATACGAGTATACCTATATAGTTTCTTAACATCGTGGTGGGGTTAAAAGTGTCAGGTGGTACGGTTCGATCATTTTAGGCGATTTTCTCAATAGCAGAACTCGGAAGAGACAATAAGACCGTCGTTACGGTCGTTTCGAAGGTCCCAAGCCTCCAAGGGGAAAGGGGTAGATATAAGTATCAATTGGACAGTGCCAAAAATCACGTTCTCGAGCTGCTGACACTCATACTCATTCACTAGAAGACCGTGACCTTCTCGCTTATTAAGATCCTACCTAAAATAACGGAAAGTTTGCAATCTGCTATAGACACTGTTGGTAAGTAATATAAACTTATTCTAGTTTTATGATTGATTCACACGCATTGTATAACAAATTATCAAATATTAAATTTATTTTCCTTCTGATAATTCGCTGTAAATTCAATTATTTAGTCTTGCGAGTGACTGTTACATTCACAAGTACTTTGTTTCTAGTTCTAAGAATTCAGTAATTTTCTGTTTTTCTTTATTTTACAAAATTATACTCAAGGTAGTAGAAAAAAACCCTATTTAAAATACTTGTGATGTAATCTGCTTTTTTAACAAGTGACCCTTGATTTCATTTTTTATGGAGGTTAAATTGTGAAATAATGTGAAATAAGTATATTTATGATAAAAGAACTAAATGTATGATATAATATTAAATTATTTTAACTTTGGAAAATTTATTTTTCAAAAATAAATACATTATTGTATATAGCATAAATCAATTAATGAAAAAAATATTTGAAAGATATAAGGAAAAATAAAAAATAATGTATATACTATTTTCAGATTAGCAGAAATTTTTCTTAATCATGGATAGACCTGAAGAGTTTCAAAGTACCTACGAAGAAGAAGGAATTGCATCTACTGTTAAAAGAAATTTTCAAACAAAACCATTTGTTATGGCCAGTAAGGACTCTAATAATTTGAACAAATACTTATATATAATAAAATATACACATTATTACAAAATTATGTATAATTTTAATTTAAGGTATGATTGGATTTGCTGGAGCGTGCGGTTATGGATACTGGAGGTACAAGAATAAAGGATTCTTAGTCTCTACTTCTCTCTTTATAATGCAACTTCGAGTAGGAGCACAAGCTGTTGCTGTTGGATGTCTCACTATAGGAATGTTGCACAATTTAATAACCCAACATCTTTTGAAGAAGAAAAATGACAATCATCATTAAGCAATATTGAATTATGCTTTGGCGGTATGCTTATGAGCATCTGTAATTTTTTCATCTCAAATTGTAGAATTAATTTATTTTTATAAGCTTCTTAATATATCAACAATATGATGATTCTTGCTTAGCAAATTATAGAAATGTATTCACAAAGAATTTTCAAGTTATATTGTGATATATTTATAGAGCTAATAATTATTTCCTGAATTAGTAAATTCCTTTGATATTCATAATTTATATTATTATCTGTAGATATCACTCATTTCTATTTTATAATTATCATTTGTAAAAATTATTGTACATATTTGAAATTTCTGAAAAAGCAATGTGCTGGTTGCATTGAACTCAAAATAAAGGCAGATGTAAGTTAATTTTTATATTTTGTGCTCTTCTTTAACATTTTCATGATCACAAGATAATAAATAAATAAAATATTAATATATCAGTCTTGATATAGGAGCTATAAATGTATAGCCTGTGAGGCGTGAGAGCGCGCGCGTTCGCTAAATTTAAAATTTGCTAATAATAACAGCAAACAGCGTTGAGTTGAAAGTATTGAGACTGCGCGTTTTAATGTGCCTGTAGTTAATATTTAATGTTTATAGTTTTTGTTTCTGTAGCAAATTTTTTATTTATTTTTCTTTTTAATATGGGTATGTCTGTAAGTGATTTCGCGTACGCGACATGATTTCACAAATTTCCACAAAACATGAGATGCAATGTCAAAAAACCCAATAACCCAAATACCCAAAATATGAGGGGAAATGCATGGTGCAGGGGTTAGAGCGCGGACCATTTCGCGCACGTGAAATCATGTCGTGTGCGTATAGGGTATACGCTATATATAAGTTCAGTCATCGTTGATCGTGCCGACAACGTGCCGTCACGGTCCTATCTCAGTGTGTCCGCAAAGTGCAGGTACAATGCTCTCATCATATTGTTTACTGGGATAGAATGAAATTGTGCTTTAAGAAATATATGCGGAATATTTTGTGAAGGTATAGAACTGTTTATTGGTCATTGCACATGTTGTAATATTTATGGTTAGAAATTCATATCAAAGAATAAGTTATAAAATTTAACGAAAAAAAGAAAAAAGATGCTTTTTGTTAATTTTATTTTCATGGTGTTTGTTTACAGGTTAGCATAAACATCAGCATTTTTTAAATAATCAACAATGGCAAAAAAGTGTCCGAAAAATTTTAGTAAAATTATGCATCAAAAAACTCTAGCAGAGACTTGGTTTTCTAAAGAGAAAGGTGTTACAAAACAGCATGAGAAAGATGAAAATGATGATAATAATTTTGGCAGTGATCAAAGTGCAAGCGATAGTGATTTTGTAGCAAGTTCTCAGGATACCACAGAATCTAAACTTAGAAAAAAAGTTAATCAGACTTTGCCAAGAAGATCTGCTAGGCTATCTAATTCGTCATCTGAAAGTATTAATCAATCTGTAAGCCGCAAAGCTAAATCTAATTTAATTCAAAAAATGCCAAAGCATTCACCCAGTAAACTAAGGACTCCTAATTCAACTCCAAAGAAAATTAATCCAAATGCTTCTCCAAGAATATTGGACAAGAAGTTAAGTGTAAGTGACGTTTGTGAAGTCAATTCTACCGTTATAAAAGAAGAGATAGATGAAATGCTGCAAAATGTAAATGACTTTGATTCTATTGAAATGATGCATGATTTGAGTGGTTTATTAGCTGGTGAAGAAATATTACCTAATGGATTAGCATGTTCATCAATCTTTACTTGTGATGCAAATGCCCAAAGTACAGATGAAGGTGAGGGACAAAAAGAACAAGATCCACTGTACACTGATGAAAAAGAAAAAAACAGAAATTTAATAAAAAAAGAAAATAGAAAAAGGAATAAAAGTATTAAAGGAGGAAAAAAACAAAGGCGTAAAATTTATAATGAAAAAGAAGAATTATCAGACGAAATTTTAATGGTATTTTTATATTTTTAGTGCAAATAAAAGCTAATTTGTTTGAACTAACTTATAATTGCTTTTGATCTTTTTTAAAAATTTCATTTTTCTAGGCATTGAGAGGACTACATGTTAAACATCAACATGTTGTGCCACCTCAGCACAAAATTGAAAACTGTGCAGGTTCCCGTCCTTTAACTGAAAAACAAATCTTATTATTTGAGACTTATGGACCTTTAAAAAGAGGTCCATTTACAAAGATTGAAGATGAAATAATAAAAAGGAATTGGACGAATTTTTGTAAGGTAAACTTTACATTTATAAAATTTTTATAATGATCCTATTTATAATTCAACTGATTGTACAGGTAATTCACTTATTTAAAAAAATAAATTATGTCACTGTTTAAATTTTTCAGCTTCATGACTGGAACGAAAAATGGGTTGAGCCATTTTTAAATATGAGGCATGAAGGAAAATATTATATATCAAATTTAGAAGAAAGAAAGAATTTTGTTAGATTTTTGTCAAATGAATTACCTTGGAGAAGTTTATATAGTGTTTACTTTCGATTTAAAAATTTGTACACTAATTCTGTAGGCAATGGGTAAGGAGACTTGTATAAAGTTCATGCGTATAAATATTTATTAAAAGACTTTTTTATTACTTTTAGTCATTATAGTGCAAAAGAAGATAAAAAGATAATTGAACATATTTCCAAAGCAACCCCATCTGGAGTAAATAAAAAATGTGCAGAATTAGCAAGGACTTTGAATAGAAAAAGACATTCTATTTGGCAGCGGTATCAGAAACTCAAAGTTATGTATAATTTAAAGTCTATAAAATCGGATGATTCATATGAAAGTGACCTTGACAGCGAACCAGAAAAACATAGTAAAAATAAGAAAAAAAATATTTCACATAAAATAAAAAAATTGTTCCATGATGAAGGATTCAAAAAAGGTAATATTTTAATAAATTTTTGAGATTTTAAGTTATACTAATTCTAATTTACAAATATTTTACAGTTTACAAAGAAGTCAAGTGGTCATATCCATTAGTAAGTAGATTTATTGAAAAGTTAATGGATATAATGTCCTGTGATCATTTAGAAGAATTGAAAAATAAGACAATTAGTGATGAGATTTGGAAAAAAATGGAAAGAAATATAAGCATAGATCACAAGGTTTTACAAAATTTTTGGAATTTGCAATTGCATATGCAATTATTCTGTCCAAAACCATTATATTTAAACGATTTAAAAATGGATTTAATTGAATAGTAAGTAAAGAGCTATTTAAATATTCTACACAGAGCAGTAAAAATTTAACATTATGTTCATTTTTAGCTTACATAAAAATGAAATAAATGCAAATGATACAATACAATGGGATGAAGTGAAATTAAATTTTAATGGACTCACATCCACCTTTTTATCAAAAGTTTTCGATCACTTGGTTAAATATGCTAAAACAAAATTGGATACCACTGATATAACAAGTAATGCAGAGATTTATATTGTTGTAGAAAAACTTTCATGATAGTATTTTTTATTTAAAATTTCTTACGTTAGTTTCAGAAATCATAGAATTTTTATACAAGACTCACATTCCTGAATTGGAGGAAAGAACTAGTGACGTTGTTTTAAATAAACTACACTACAAGAGTGGTAGGATTATTGGTGTGACTAGGGCAACAGAAAAAAGACCATTTAAAGGAACAGTAGTTAATCCTCTAAGTGATAACGAAAATGAAAATTGACAAATAAAAAAAAATATTTGTTCATGTACATAAACTAGATTAAATTATTTTTTACAGGAAAATGTTTTATTAATAAACTGATGAAATACTTTTTAAAATAATTTATTTTCCTTAACATAACTTGATTTATTCAGAGCCAACTAGAAATTGCTACTTAATTCATTAAATGAAGAAAAAAGTTATTTTTTGTCAATACCAAGATCATTTTCATGCAATTTTTTAATTAATCTATATGAAAACTCAAAACTCATAATTTTTAATTCGTACAAACAATAAACTACTTTTATACAATAAGACACATTTAAGAATAAGTAGTTTCAAATTCTGAAAGGATTATTTTTTTTTTTAATTTGTCTTCAACCCTTTTAAAATTATTAATAAAATTACGAGAATTCAAACTCTGTACTTTAGACGAAATTAACGTATATATCTGTTAATTACATGTATGTACAAATTATTAGGCAGAACATCTTAATCAAATGCTTATTCTAGGCAATAAAATTTATAATTTCTTTTTCATTTGTCATTTGATTAAGAACAAAATGTACTCTTTCTCACTCGATAATTCTTTGATGTCGAAAACTATAAATAATTTGTTGGATATTTATACTTACCTTGTAATATAATCTACGGACAGGTATTTTACTTCTTAGAAACAGCTGTGGACGTTCCGCCGTGTCGTCGGCTCGTACCGCGGGATTTTCTGTACCTTCGTGATGAAAATTCGAATGCATCAGTTAACCTAAAAAGAAGTCCAAATTAATTTAAAAAGAAAAATTAATTAGTAAATATTTAAATATAAATACAATTTTTTTTTTTAAATATAATAAGAAATGTCTACAGGTAAAACAAGTTGCGTTGTTTTGTACAACTAAATTTAATTAATAGAAAAAACATTTTTCTAAAGTTCATTGGAAATGTAAAATATAACTACTTATGATAACGTTTTTTTTATGTAGCCTTATATTTATTTTAGATTATTCGAAATGGACATTGGATAAGATTAAGAAGTTTATTGATGTTTTAATGGAAGTGACAATGTGCAGCGATGTTCAAGAATTAAAAGATCATATCATTCTTGAGAGTGTTTGGAATGAAGTAGGAAAAAAATTTAATGCAGATGAAGTGTCACTAAAAAATTTATGGTTCAATTACCTTCATATGCAATTATTTTGTCCTGAACCAATTTACATGAATGACATTACAATAAAGATAATTGAATGGTATATATTTAAATATACTTACACTTTGAATCAGCATTAAGATTTTAATGTTTTTGTTTATTTTATAGTTTACATGCAGAAGAAGTAACGCATTTGCCAGATATCAAATGGAATAAAATTGCAACTTATTTTGATGGTGTTCCTGTTATTTTTATAAGGAAAACATTTTATAATTTAATTAAAGTAGCGAAAAGTAGAACTAAAATAGAAAATACAGGAGGTAAAAGTTAAAATGTATTTTGATTGATATAAAAAATTTCAATTTTATTTATTATATTTCTCTTTTACAGACATAATTGATTACTTATACAATGAATACATCCCAATTATAATATCAAGTGATAGTGATAAAATGTTACCTAGATTAAAATACACTGAAGGTATTATTTCATACATTGATACAAATATTGAAAATCCAGAATTCACAAATGAAACTGTGGATGACCATGAATAAGGTTTTTCTATTATATTAAAAATGCGCTGATCAAAAATCGTACAATAACATTGATGTAAATAATAAAATATTGTGTGTAAAATGAACTTAACTTTCTTGTAAATATGAAATATTATATTTTAAAAAAGGTTACAATTATAGTTTCAAATGCTGCTGTATAATAATTAAATACTTAATTTACTAATCATACTTCATGTTTTGTTCTTTTTTGATTCTTTTTCAATTGCCCGTTCTTTAGCTTTTTGATAAAGAGGAACAAGTTTTCCTTCTTTTGCCAAAACTTTTAGTAGTTCAATAATTAAAGGAAGATAATTGTGTTTTCTTCTGATGTTTTCAATCTTGTATTTTTTTGATTTCCATATTTCTTCATCTATAAGAGCTTGTAATTTAACAAGTTCCCCTGGGTCATTAGTTAACATTTTCTGCCTCTCATATAGCAGTTTTCTATCGCTTACTATTGCCATTAAATTAAAATGAATTTCACCTTCATTATACCTAAAATTATGACAGCAGTAGTGAATAGATATCAGATTGATATTTGTATATAAAAAAAGACAAAAAAAATGTAAAACTTGTTTTAATAATATTTATAGTGACATTCTTACTTTTTAATTCTTTTTTCAATTGAAGGTTTTGCTGCTTGTACCCACTGATCACCAGATGGACATGGTCCTAGATCAATGGGTCCATCTTTCAGACCATCTAATTCATATAACCTTCCGTCAATTGGAACATAACTTACAAAATGATATACATCATCATCTTTTGAAGATTGTTTACAATCATATTCAAATAAAGTTTGCCTTTAAAAAGAAATAACAAAGAATTACAAAGATATATTATAAAAATATTTTACTTTAATGTTACTGTACCTAGCAAAAGAATTATGAACTTCTCTTATAACATCTGAATTACTTAATGCAAGGCCTCTCATATTTGCATCAAAGCTTTGACAAAACATCTTCAGTTCATCTAAGTTTGGGCCTATAGTTACATCAGAATGCTTACAATTTAACAAGACACTTAAAATTGCTTGAGTTGCACAGGCATTGTTTATTACCTTAAAAAGAAAATAATGTTTGTAATAAGATAATATTATTAATCTTATTGATAAACAGTAAGATTTATAGTAGCTCCAAATTTTGTAAATAATATACAAAAGTTACCTGTTTGGCAAAAAATATTTTTTCCAACCTGTTGTCTTGAACAACAGTTCCAGAAGGTTCATCATCTTGTACCCATTTAAAGAGAAAAATTAAACCATGTATGGGTCTACAAAATAAAAGTTTCAATATTAACTAAAATATAATAAACAAATATAGCAAAGTCATAAGTTTATTACTTTAGTATAAAGACTTACTTCAAATTTTCAAATTGATCATCTTCAAGACTGTATAATTCTTCAACTTGAACTCCTTTGACACCTTAAAAAAAATAAATAATTATTGATAAGTAATATCTAAATTTTAAAAATTATAGCATGTTTACATATTTTTGTCATGTCATTCTTGTTTATGAGGAACAAAATATAAAAACGATTCAAATATGTAATACCCAGGGATAGAAAAGTAATTAATTTAATTGGTTTAAAAATATTTACCAAATTCTTTGATTAATTCGGTAAAAACACCAGGATCACTTTCAATAAGACACCAATTTCCAGCCATGTCAGCCATCTTTATGTGTTTATAGGTTAATTTTGTTTTTGTATTTATAAATTTTACGTGTTTTGATGAAACGACCGAAATTCCAGTATTCAATATTTCGCTGCTTATGGAAATCAGCCTGAATACCAGCTGATTAAACATATAACGAACCAAATCAGAGCGAAATGGTATTTCAAACAAGTTAACACTTTCAGAAGGATTTTTAAGCCGGCAAGAAATTGGATAAAACGTTAATCTGTGATATTTTTTGTAAATAACGTAATTGAACCTTTGATTAAAAAATGCCTCAGGGAAGGAGAAAGACTCCCTTCAGTGGAAAAGCTAAAAAGCAGCAAATGCAGTCAAAGAAACAGCGAAAAGGCCAAGTATTATTAAGTTAGTTGATATTTAGATAATTTTAAAATAAATAATTAATGAAAAGAATTTTTAAAAACTAATTGAAATGTATAAGAGATTTGTAAGAGATATGTGAAATTTAATTTTAAAAAATATATACATATATTATTTTATACTTATAATATTTTTAGCTGGGCAAAGTAGCAAAAACGACGATGGTGATGCTCCAGAATTTGAACGTGGCATTAAGAAAATAAATAAACAGCCACGAGATAATACTGGAAAAAATAGATATGCATTACAGTTTTTTCAAGAAACTAAAGAAGAGATACAAAAGAGGAAAGAAGATGCAACAAAAACAGTTAATTTGATTTCAATCACAGAACAAGAAGTTTCCGATGATTATTTTCCTTCCAATATAGATATGCCTAAACGACCTCCATGGGATTTTAATATAAGCAAAGAACAATTGGAAATGCGAGAGCAAAGATATTTTACAGTAAGATATTTTTTAAATATATTACTACTTTAAATAAAATAACAAAATTTATTTCGTTTTGACAATAATTAAATATAATTTATTTAGGAATATCTAAAAAATATTGAAAGTTTATCAAACATAAGTTATTTTGAACTTAATCTTGAAACTTGGAGGCAACTATGGAGAGTGATTGAAATGTCTGATATATTGTTAATTATTGTTGACATAAGATACCCAGTTATGATGTTTCCTCCTTATTTGTATAATTATGTTACAAATGATCTTGGCAAAGAGATGATTTTAATTCTAAATAAAGTTGATTTAGCGCCAGCAGCGCTGGTCGTTGCCTGGCAAGAATATTTCAAGCTTAAATATCCAAAACTTCACATTTTAGTATTTACATCTTTCCCAACTTATAATTTGAGAGGAAATGTCAGTGAAGAACCATCTTTGAAATCAAAAAGAAGAAAAGGAAAGTTGAAAATGGCTGCAGAAGGTGCTAAAAAAATTATGGAGGCTTGCAAAGAAATTGTAGGAGATAAAGTTGATTTAACATCATGGTATGAAAAAATTCAAGAAGAAATGCATTTAGAGTATGATCTTGATGATTTGGAAAGAAAGGATGATGTTACAGTTGAAAAGAAAGACACAGGTTACTTTGAGCATGAAAAGTATATGAGTGGAGTTCTGACAATTGGATGTGTTGGCACTCCAAATGTTGGAAAATCCTCTTTGATAAATGCTTTAATGGGTAATATGACAATAATATTGAATACAATGTAATTGCAAAATAATACATGAAAAAAATGTTACATATTTTTTATTTTTTGCAGGTAAAAAAGTTGTAAGCGTTTCTAGAACTCCCGGTCATACTAAACACTTTCAAACTATTTTTCTCACAAAGAATGTATGTTTATGTGATTGTCCTGGTTTAGTTTTTCCATCAACAGTACCTAAACAGTTTCAAATCTTAATGGGATCTTTTCCGATTGCACAAGTTAGAGAGCCTTACACGACTATTAAATTTTTAGCTGAAAGAATAGATTTACCTAAACTTTTGAAACTCCAACATCAAGACAATGATGATACATGGTCTGCAATGGATATCTGTGACAGCTGGGCTGCTAAGAGAAACTATCATACTGCTAAAGCAGCTAGATTAGATGCATACAGAGCAGCTAATAGTATACTTAGACTAGCTTTAGAGGGAAAAATTTGCATTTATGCATATCCACCAAAATGGTCGACTGAAAAAGGTAACTTAGATATTAATAAACAAAATTTAACGCATTAAATTAAAATATTATATATTTAAACGAATATTTTCAGATCGTTGGGAAGTACACCCTGAAGTTGAGACTGTTAAATGGATTCAAGCTAGAAATCAAAATAATAGTGATGATATTTCTGATGCAGCACATTCATCATCAGAAACTGATGAAGATGATGCTGAGATTAATGAAGAGCATGCAGAATCTAATGATGATAGTGCAAAGGAAGATTCAGAAGAAGAATCATCTGAGACTGACAATGAAATATGTACAAATTTAAATAAGTTTGGAATTTTAGCAGCTGAGTAAAGCTTAAGAATTTTATGTTTTTTATAAAATCTGTTCAGTAATTATTTTTTAATAATAACATTAAAGAGACATCGCTAAAAGTTTCTTTATTTTTATCAATATAACTTTAGCTATTTGAAAAAAATCAGTTTTAACTTTCTGTGAATAAAAAAGCTTTTCTATAAATAATTCAAGCAAATATCTCTATATTTTATGCTTTCAATCAAACCGAAGTAAGCTTGATAATGAATTTATAATGAAATTTTATAATTAAAACAATAAATTTAAAGGTAAAAACTTTAATACTTATATTTTTATGTAGAAAAGGTGAAAAACAAAAAGAAATATAACAAGTTTTTAATTATATGAAATTTGTCATATATTTATATAGATAATAATATTCCAGTGAATACCAATACTCAATAAATTTTGAGAAATACGTTCATAAATGTCAATAAAATAATTAAGCCATTATCTAATTATCTATTACGTTTTAAGACTTTTGAACTGTTAAACAATGTTACATTATTAATTATATCAGCTTTGAATTAATTTTATTCTAATCGTTTAAGAATTAAATTGGCACACCGTACCATATTCGTGTATCAACATAAAATTTGTTTTGGAATAAAAAACAAAACCTGAAAAAATGCTCGGATTTATTCAGTACTGCAAAATATATCGAGTAGTTTTATTAGTTCTTATGAGTCCAATTGGGGATGCGCGTAGCGGATCGAGTCTATAGCACACTAGACAATTCGTAAATGTCGGTCTCTCGCTAATTGATTCGTTACTCATTATTATTCAATAACTTCGGCGGAAAGACGCGCGACGCATAGCTGCCAAATTTCTTTGCATTGATCACGTTAATCAAACGCGGACTTCTGTCGCTCTTTCTATAAGAGACCTACTTGCATGAAGTATCTCGTGCATATGACATGCATACAGTGAAGTGTTAAAACTATTTTTGTTTAGCAATTTAACTTACATTTTGAATTATCAAATTGTTTGCTTATTTTCTTTAGCGATTTTTTAGAATAATTGCGAAAATTAAAAAAAGTTTTAATTATGTATCACTGAAAAATAAAGCACCCATTAGAATCAATTAATACCTTTAACTTTTTTTTTAATTATTGTAATAAATAAAAAAAAAAGAAAGCAATAATTTACAGTTTTTTTGTAAAATATATTGAAATTCATAAAAAGAGAGTTTCCATTGTAATTGATCTGAAAGAAGACTGTGTTCGAACAGAAGTCTAAATTCAATGCTGATGAATTCACAATACACAGGCGTGCCCACTTGAAATCGACATAGCAATCGCGTTTAAACTTTAAAATTGATTTTTAACATCCGGAACTGAAGATTCGTTTAATAAACAGGCGCCCTCCTCAAAAGGATCATCAAGCCGTAAAAAAAGATAACAAAGCAAGCGAAACAAACGGCCACGAAGCAATAACCGTCATTATACGCATTAATGCGCAGTGGATTTCGGGCGCAGCGATAGCCCGGAATTAGTCGAGTCAATGGAGCAGCGTTTAATGAAATTCTACCGTCTCCGGCTCTGTTCCCCGTTGGCGCGCTTTTGCTTTGTGCCGGCGCCTCGCTTTGGGCCCCGCGCTAACGGCGCACCAGTTAAAAATTAATATTCGCGTCCGCGGAGAAAGCAATATTGCACCCAAAAAAATACGCGTATCCGCGAAAAATAGTTTACCCGCGGCGCGCGCGCGCTGTATATTTGTTATTTTTCGAATTTCTCGCAGTGGTGAAAAAGCGCGCGCGGAGAAGAAAAAAATCTGGAATTTCCGAGCGGCTCTGATTTATACCCCGCATTTTTGCCCCCGTAATAACTCAACCTCCTGCATCCTGCTCATTCGATTTTTCGGTCTGGGGAGCTGCTCTGAATTTCAAAAATCCTATCTCATATTCATCATCTGCAAGGCAAACAGAGCCGGAATACTGATGATTTTTTTCCGCGGCCGGCAAATTCAAAATTTGCCATACCCGGAGTTATGGGATATATTAGGCTCTCGCGCCGTACGAAAGGATATGGAAATGTCGCGACGGAAAAGTGCAAAAAACGCGGCGTATCGCTTTCCCGGGTGGGCGGATGTGCTTTTTTTTCCACGGCAGTGGGTTAGCGCGCGAGCGCACCATATCGCGGCTCTCGGGACGAGACTCGGGTTACAAAAGGCCGCGGAAGCCGAGAAAGTGGCGCAACAGCGGCCGCGCGAACAGGCTCGTCTTTCAGCGCGCCGCAAGAGAAGCTATACGCCGGACTCCAGGAAATAAAGATCCTCCTTATTGTGTGTTTCACCTCTCCCCTTCCTTTTTCCAAAGCCAACGGAGAGCCGGCTCCTTTATTGTCTGGCAAAAGTTTAATCCTTTCTTTCATCGAATTCGAGCGCCGATAAACGCTCGCGAGCCGCCGCATCTCGACTTTCCCTCAAAGGCGAATTCTTAATTACTTTTCTTTCATCGAGAGATAAAATTTCTTTGACAATTGAATCCGGTGGAATGATTTAAAAATAAGTTGGCGAGCCACTCGAGACCCCGGGGATTTATCCAATTGATTAAGAGAAAGTTTTGCGCGCAAGATGCTTCCATTGAACAGTTTGAAGTGGCGCGAGATGGAGTTTGAGGGCGCGAGCGCCGCGACGTCTCAAAAAGTCAAACACATAAAGCTCCGCGCGGCGGCATCGTTGCGCGCTTACACCCCTTCATTCGCCAAAGTCTTCCGCGGCGGGCGTATCGATCCCGCGGACGTGTCTGCGCGCTCTCGGCGCCGAAGACGCTTGCCTCTCGGCTGAGAGATAGCCCCTAACGCAATTAGCCAAATTGGCCGATGCTTACATTAGTATTAAGTGCTAGTACCGGCGCCTGGCGCCGCCGGAGCAGAGGTGAGGGATCCTCGGCCGAATCCTATTGCACTGGCTGAATGGCTCGCTACCGCTATCTCAATCTGAAGAGGGTCATTGCTTCGGCTTGCAATCAATTTGTTTATCTGATCTCGAATGCGAGTTTCCTGAGGGTATCCTCATCGGTCCCCTTCTTTCAGTTCATACGTGCCGATCATTTCGCAAACAATTCTACTTTTCTTTACTCTAACTGTATTTTAATACATTAATAATTTCAACAAAATTCTAAAAAAAGAAAGCATAAGCGGTGAAGTACATGTGGATTCGGAGTTTAGCAGTCAAAAATTTTCGGAGTAGGTACAAAGCCAAAGGTAAAGTTAGCCACTACAAAAGCAGAACAGAAAAAACTGCAAATGCCCGAAATTTCTGTACAGTTCTGTGCATCTTTTTTCATTTCTCTACATTTCTGCATATATTTCTAAAATTTTGTCCAAACACGACTGTTCCGCCTAGGCGAAATGCGACTCTTCCGCGGGTGTGCGCGAGCGAGCTAAGTAGAAACAGGCCGACGCGAGAGCAGTCGAGAGAGAGGCTTTCATTTGGAAGTTTTGCCGGCGGTCGACTCCTTATTGCCGGCAACTCGGCCAGGTAGACGCCGAAGCGCCGGAGTACAACTTGGCGAGTGCCGGCCCGCCTCGATCTTGTTTCGCTGCCGTGTGCTTAACGCGAGAATTCGATTTTCACCGGTAGTTGGCCCGCGCGCTTTGTCAGTGGGAATTTACATTTCACTGGCTTTCCTGCGTTAAGCTTCCTTTTCCCTGCCCTTCCTTGTAGAATAGTGCGGATTGTTGAATTACAAGATTAAGTTTTTACTTATACTGTCGATTTAATAGCAGATTTATTTGTAATTGTTTTCAACGTAGGTTCAAAATTGATCGCAGAACGAGCTTGGAAAATTTATCACATAAAAAAAGGTTTTCCTATAAAATTGAATTTCTTTTCGCTCCCGTGCTTTTTCGCATTACTTTCCACTTATCGCTTAAAAAAGCGAAGGTACCGAAATGACGAGGCCCGCGCGCAATGATCTCCCACGTTAACGATAACCGCAGGCGCGTACGCATCCTCTCACTTAAGCGAGCGCGAGGAAATAACGTCTGGGAAGATACGAGGAGGCCGAGGGCAGGGCCGCCCCCGTAATGCCCCGTTTCCGATTTCTATACGGTTACTGATATTGCTATTGCCGGCGCTATGTGTAGGCGCTGTCGCGCGGCCAGAAAACTTCCTCGCCGGGGTGTGGCCTCAATTACGTCGTTCGGCTACCGCTTTGATTTCGTCTATTTATTCATAGCTCGCCGATGCGCCCGCTTTTTTATGCCTTCGATAAAAAGTTTCTTGCGCTCGTTACTGAAAGGACATTGATACACTTTTTTTATATCGATCAATTATTTTTTTATTTACTTTTATTTTTATTTATTTTAAACGGGCAAAAAACCTTTATTATAATTTACAATAAAATTTATAATATTTATAAAGAAAAAACATATTACAAAAATTTT